>CM066225.1:6788397-6926929 GCA_033675125.1 Athetis lepigone | reverse complement strand
TTGAATTTGAACGCGTTCTTAATGAGGGGAATTGGGTTTCCACGATATTACTTCACCGGTTCTCAATTTCAGTCTTATTGAATTTTCTACGAATCGTTTTGCCAATGTTATTGGATTCTGTAGCGATTCTGTAGACCATTAAGATTTTGAATCGGCTTCCCTCTGTTGGTTCGGGAATTGAAGATAGTATTCTAAGTAAATTAGACACCTAGATTGGTGCCTATTTCTTTTTAGTTTTTAGCTATAAATTTTCTAAATTGGGTTGAGATAGATAAGGAAAATCCATTGCCATTTACGCAGGTTTTAAAAATATTGTGAAAGGTCTTCTAGAATTCTTCATGACTGTCAATTTCTTAAATTAAACACAAAACTTTTTTATTTTATTACCCTCGCCTCCGAAGTTATTAACTCTCTGAAATTGGACACGCCTTAAATAGATCAATTTAAGCAACTCCAACGTGCGTTGCTCACTCAAAACCGGAAGGCTCAATAAAAAATCTCATAGTACAACATTGTATACTAAAATGTAAAATATCGCTCTAACAAGAACATCGAGAAAATTATATCGTTGAGATCAAAGAAATATATATTAAGACGTATAAGTAGGCACTCACAGCGTTTGATCCTTAGTTATTCACGGGAGGGTGCCTATACGCACGAAATTTCAACGTCGCTAGAGTTCGTTTAGCACATCATATGGGACAAATTGATTACCATATATGAAGACAATCCTGTTATTTGAGCCGATGAAAAAGAGGAGAAAGTTACGCTTTTTAGATACAAACGTTTTGTCGTATATTGAATTAGGTTTTTGGTACGAGTTGAAGCTAAGTGCCTTTTCTCACGGAACGGGTGGCATATCGGGTACCCGGTGATGAGGTGTTGGTGCATGAGATGGCTGTCATGCTTACATGCTTTTTAAACGGGTAGCCGATACAGACGGTCCACAGTGTAGGTGATGAATTTTTTGGGTATGTGTATCGATACGTGTGATTGGTTAATTCAAGACTACTGCTGTGTAACCACCTACTCTATTTTCAACTTACCAACCGGAGTGCCCTGGTTCTTTTCTGATTAATTTAGTTGCGGGATTTAAGACACTTGAATCGCGTCTCCGGAAGTCGTCGTGCTTCATTGCTCGATGCTTTTCTGGTGGTCTTTATTGTTGATTCTGGCTTTCAGAAGCAGCAGTGATTAGAAATAGCGTGGTGGGTTGTCTCTATAAAAATCGGGTACCCGGAGTCGAAATGTATGAGTATGTAAGAAAGAAATAAAACACATTTATTGAACAAAGCGTACAATCTGTGCGAGGCCAGAAAAGGCTCCTACCTCAGCATAGAGCTGCGTAAGAGAGTCGCAGCGATGGTATTCTATGTATGTACGATGGTATGTATGTAGCTGGTGGGTACTTGACCACACTTTTTAACCGGGTACCCGGCTCTGTACCCCTACCATGAGTTGTTATCGAAAACTTACTCGCTACCGTAGGCGTAAAAATGATGTGACAGTCAATAATCCGACTAAATAGTGAAGTTGGCTGTTAGTAAACTACTTTAGGGATTTAGTGGTTATGATTCCCAATATGTCACTGTCAATTCTATCTGTGACCGCTAGGGGCGCATTGCAACTAGAGGTTGCAAAAATTCGATAATTTTAATTTTTGAATATTCGAATATTTTTTCAGTGCTATTCGAATTTTATTCGAATATTTAAAAAAACATAACAAAAATCAGAATATCATCGTTTATTGCTTTAGGCCGTATACAGAAAGAAAGCTGGAAACTTATAAGCGCTTGCCGGCGCTTGTCAACGCTGGTAATCCGCGCAGGAAAATATATTCACATCGACAAGCTTCAACACGCGCTGGTCAGCGCTGGACGTTGCCATAACAACTGCAAGCAAATCATTCCGACATTTTGATTAGTCTGGTTCAACCTGCTTCCTTTGTGTAGAACGGACCAGCGCTGACAAGCGCCGTTAAGCGCTTTTAAGTTTCCAGCTTTCTTTCTTTATACGGCCTTAGGAATTATATTTTTATGCAGATAAGTAAACCTAGCACAATAATTATTTTCTTATTCAACAAAATTTTCTAACAAATATACATAAAAATGTTAATCAAAACTATTATATATATATATTTTTTTAAATTTATATGTCTCTCTCGGCAATAATAAAAACAAAATAAATGTCTTTCTCTCTTGTTAATAATAAAACAAAAAAACATACATACGTAAATGTGTCGTAAAAACGTTGCAGTATTATTTTCATAATATGCAATATTACACTGTAAAATCAGATTCATCAATTATAATTCGGAAATAAATCAGATTTACCTATTATAACATTTTTAAACAAATTTAACTCTCCTGTTAATAATAAGAACAAAATAAACATCTCTCTCTCGCTCGTTAATAATAAAAAGAAAAACTATCACTTGTTTTTTCACTAAAAAATCAAATTCGAATATTTATTTACTATTCGAATATAAATTTGGAAAGAGTATTCGAATAATTCGAATATTCGATTGCAACCTCTAATTGCAACATTTCATACAATTTATTTACGAAGACGCTAGCGAATTTATTGATGTAAACTCATGGTAGAGCTACTGATAACGTGTGACAAGTAGTGACATGTGAAAAGTCACTTATAGAGAAATGGCAGACGTCAATGATGTTATATATAGCAGACGTAGTACAAATCGAATCCCCTTTAGGTTTTCAAAATGGTTGCTGTACTTAGTGTAAATGGTAGCTACAATTGAACTTAATTCTTTTACCTTTGCGTTAAAATTCGGCTGTGTTGACTTATCGTAATAACTAGTTGTCCCCCGCGGTTTCTTCCGCATATTTAGTTTCCCATAGATCGTAGCGCGATGCATTATACTTATTGTATTATGCATCTATCCATCACAAAAATATTATTTCAATGCACAAAGAACATTTTTTTTTCGAAGCATTGCGTTTAGCGCGTTCAACCAAACTTTTCAGCTTTATAATATTATAAGTATAGATCTAAATCTACTTATCGTTATGTACTGTATTTATATCCTACTATACAGTTATAAGTAAGTGTCGTTCAACTTAAGAAATGAAAAATCTAATAACGAGATCAAGACGACATGCTTTTTGTACACAAACTTTATTATTAATCCCATTTCACACGTTCAACATGTCACATTGATTCATACTTTTACGCAACCAAAAAGCTTTTAAGCAGTGGAATATATAAGTCGTATCCCCGTCAAGCGTCTAAGTTTGCACACGGGTGCAAAGTTTTATTGTTTAAACTATTGTTATATTTTTAAATCGGTCAACGGGATAAGTTAACAACTATATCTGACAGGTTATTTACGTTGCGAAACATATCTCGGCTCAACGAGTTGGATTTCAGATGTAATTTGACTGAATCCTCGCGAAATCTTTTGGCTATAGCATATTATATGTTGGTCACGTGCTTAGGTCCCTCTTTCTCTGTCTAAACATGTTTTCATTACTAGTTGTCCCCCGCGGTTTCACCCGTAACGTTAGGTTTCGATTACTGCGTATATTGTAGCGTGAGTTTATGAGGCTTATGTGTTATCTAAACATATATAACTCAAAGGTGACCGACTGACTGCCCAAACCACTGGACGGATCGGGCTGAAATTTGGCATGCAGGTAGATATGACGTATACATCCGCTAAGAAAGGATTTTGATAAATGGGGATGTTGACTACATCAAAAGAATGACATTCTGATTAGTCCGTCTGTTAGACAGTCCAAAAATACTGGACACATATTTTTTGCTTGATCAAATTAATAACAAAATACAAAGATAAAGAGCATCAAAGTTCCGGAGAGGGGGCTTGTGACGTCACTTCTCAGTAAAAATTATACAAAGGCGTGACGTTTCATGAAACTTCAACGCACTGTATTGTCGTCATTTTATGTTTACGAAAAAAAAGAAAAAATACGTGTCCCAAATTGTTTGATTATCTAACTGACGGACTAATTACTTTTTTTTTGCCGTCTCGCCTATTCAAGGACATAATAGGGGATAAAAGTTTCAATATCTACGCAGGCGAAGCCGCGTGCGGAAGCTTGTCTGGTATACAAGCTGCAAAATTTTATCAAAATCCGTTCAGAAGTTTTTGCGTGAACGAGGAACAAACGTCCACATACACACACACATACAAACTTTCACATCCATACTAATATTATAAATGCGAAAGTGCGTGTGTCTGTCTCACTGCATGTCTGTGTTTCACGGCAAAATGGAGCGACGCATTGACGTGATTTTTAAGTGGTGATAGTTGAAAGGATGGAGAGTGACATAGACTACTTTACTCTCTTTCTATCGTGACCGAAGTCGTGAGCAAAATCTAGTTTATAATATTAGTAGGATTTACAATATTGGTAGAATGAATAATATATTTTTTGACGTATTTTGAAGATAGAACACTTATTTTTGTTACGCCTGCCTCTCTCGCTTTTTAGGCGGCAGTTTTTCAGCATATTGTGCGAAAATATGAATAGAATAAATAACGAGGACGTTTTGAAACTAGACACTGAAAATTATAAGCGAACTCTGGCTCATGCTTTTTTAAGATAAAATTGTAGGTGTTTGTTTCGACTTGACAGATATTATGCCTGTACTAGAATTGGATATGGTAAACGGGATTTTTGATTGTTTGAAATGTTATGGTAAACTTGGATTAGATAGAAAACATTATATTCAAACATTCATTACAAGAAAGTGAGTGATAGATAGATGGCTGATTAAATAACCGTTTAAATTAAAGTAGTATAAAAAACACCACGGTAAATAAACCAACAAGATGAAAGGAGGGTAATAATGATTTTAAGAGATGAAGCAAACAGGTATGCATTATTTCAGCTCTAAAAATATTAATTTATTTTTATTAAATATGATGGAAATAAATAGTTAATGAATTGAATTTGCCTAAATGTGATATCACTTTAATCAAATGTCATAGAAGATCTATATAGGAAACTGAGGCATAGAGCTTTAGGAGCTCATACAAAATATGACAATGATTGGCAGGTGGTATCTGAAGTATCTATGGATCTTTGATTCGTGGTCATTATGTCTGAAGCCCCACCTGCTTGACATGTCAAGTTCCAATTTAACTAAAATGATTTGCAAGAAATCTGTCAAACAAGCCAGAATTCTCAGCCCTTTAAACAAGGGGATGCGGTGGCACAGGGCAAGGTCGTCTTGGCGGTGTCTCTCGACATCGCCAACGCCTTCAATACCCTGCCTTGGGGGTGCATAGGGGCGGCACTCCGATATCACCGGATGCCTGCCTACCTCTGTCGTGTGGTCGAGGCCTATCTGACGGACAGGGCCGTCATCTACCCCGGTCACGAGGGAGTGTGGAGTCGACGAGGGATGTCGTGCGGTGTTCCACAGGGATCGGTCTTGGGGCCGCTTCTGTGGGACATCGGGTACGACTGGGTGCTGCGCGCCGACCTTCCCGAAGGCGTCAGCGTAGTGTGCTACGCTGACGACACGCTAGTCCTAGCGCAGGGAGGGTCGTTCCAGGCGGCGGCCGACTTAATGTCGAGTGGTGTTGCGACAGTTGTGGATAGGATCCGGCAACTGGGACTTGGGGTGGCCCTGCACAAGTTCGAGGCCATGTGTTTTCATGGCCCTCGGCACCGGCCACCTCCGGGGTCTCAGATAACGGTGGGAGGGGTTCACATCGGTGTCGAGTCGACGATAAAGTACCTGGGACTTGTCCTCGACAACCGATGGAACTTCACGGAGCACTTCCAACGTTTGGGCCCCAAACTGGCGAAGGCCGGAGCTGCCCTCAAGCGGCTCCTGCCAAATCTCGGTGGCCCAAACGCCTCCTGCCGGAGGCTCTACGCGGGGATCGTGCGGTCCATGGCCCTCTACGGGGCTCCGGTGTGGGCGCCCAATCTAGCCGCGGCTCCGGCCCGGCTTCTGAGGGTGTCCCAGAGGGTCATGGTCATTCGCATGGTGCGGGGATACCGCACGGTCTCCTGTGAGGCGACATGCCTCCTTGCCGGCGTCCCGTCGTGGGATCTGGAGGCAACAGTCCTTGCACACACGTACGAGTGGCGCGTGGAAGTGCAACGCCGGGGTGAAGTCCCGATGCCGGGCACGGCACGGCTCACGGAGCTCCGGCGAGATCTCATGGCGGAATGGAGACAACGACTGTCGCAACCTAGTGCTAGGCACGCCTTTATAGCGGCGGTAAGACCCCTCTTTGAGGAGTGGCTGGAGAGGCGTCATGGCACTCTCACGTTTCGCTTGACACAGGTCCTCACCGGACATGGTCAGTTCGGGAGGTTCCTGTGTCGGATTCGGGCGGAAGCGACGCCTGGGTGTCACCACTGCAGCAACGGTCGCCTGGAGGACACGGTCGAGCACACAGTTGAGGTGTGCCGCGCATGGGCGGAGCATAGACGTGTCCTCGTAGAGGTGATCGGCGGCGGTGACCTCTCGCGCCCGGCGCTGGTTCAGGCCATGCTTCGGGGCGAGACGGAATGGGATGCCGTCGCCTCCTTCTGCGAAGCAGTTATGCTAGTGAAGGAAGCGGCGGCGCGCGAGAGGCAACGACGAGCCTCTCGCCCCGGACTAAGACCCAGGCGAAGACGTCGAGAGTCGCAAGACGACTACCGGCCACCGTAGGCGCGGTTCTGCGGATGGCGAGCGATGGGTAGCTCGCCGCCCGGCTAGGACCAGGACCGCGTAGACGGCGCGATTTGTTCCACGCGCGCCTCAAAGAGAAGGAGTCAGCACAGGAAGGGGCCCAACAGGGCCAACGCCTGCCGGGGTTGCGGAATGTTTATAATAGTTACCGTGACCCTGGAACATAAAGGGCAATCGAAGGAACATGAGTGGGTTTTAGTCAGTAAGAGTCTGACACGCCCTCTCGCCGCACCCAGGACGGGAGCAGTCATTGGATGATTTCCCACTCACCAAAAAAAAAGCCCTTTAAACAATGATATTATAAGTAAAAAAAGTGTAAATAGGTTATATGCAGTCAAAAAGTGGCACTTTAAAAGTTTGCTATTTGACCAACGTGATACTGAGTATCGCGTTGACATTTGACGTTTATCTCTTTTTCACTCGCACTACTTCAATCATGCCATCCTACTTTGACGTATTATGTCATGTGTGCGTTAGTGGGCCGTTTTTGAAGATAGAATTTCGTTTAGGTGTCCTATCTACACCTTTTTACTTATAAATATCATTGCCTTTATACAAATCAAATTCACAATACGCAGAATCCATCCAGAATCTGTATCTAATATGACTTAATCTGCACAGCGGTCTGTCACGTAGAGCGTCAGAGAGAATTTACAATATAAGAGCTTTGCAAGAGTTAATTGTAGGATTCCGGCTAATCCACCTCCTTTGACCTTGTTGGAGTCCCGACACGAACCACGATTAATTTAATTTTGTTAAAGCGATAAAGAAGGCTCTTGTAGTTAAGTATATTCAAAAAGTAGAACGACTTTGACGATTTTTTCATAAAAATATTTGTATCACCAGATTTTTTTCCTGTATTGTACAAATATACAAACTGTCGCTTTAATTTAGTAAGAATGGGATTGCAGATAAGGAAAACATGGCTACTTATATGTACCTTGTCTTTTCCATTTATGTTAGGGTCCATTCTGACTGGATCCAGCCAACTACCAGTGTCACGTGGAGAAACTAGCCTATCAGAACTTTACAACCCACTACACGAGCTGTCACTAATATCCTAGATAAACTTAGAGAATATAATAAGAGATACAAAGTCATATAGTTAATTCTCCGGTTTTTAACCCGTAACATCATATGTGATAGGTTCTAATATTCTGGGCCATAGGAAGTCACCATCTTTTTCTTAGCATTATACATTCCGTCCATTGCTAAAATATGCCTCTCGGGTGGCTTTCCACGATGTCTTTGATGAGTCAATTATAGTCTAGGCTGTCGGCCCTGTCGTCTTTTTTATGTCGGTTGAACATCTGGCAGCTGGTTTGCCGCCACTTATGCTTCTGCCATCACCACATTCAGATATTATATAATAACCAGAAAATATTTATAGTGAACTTGAATTTGTATGTAAATCTTGTAAAAATTGTATTGTAAAAACGCATGAGTCGCATGTTACGAATTGTACAAGTAATGTTTAATGAAAGATTGTGGGTTAGCTCAGTTTAGAGGAAATAAGCTCAATTTTCTTTCCATTAGACCAAAATTCCTAAGCAAGAGAAATTACGTAACTGTAAGTAGATAGAAAGAAAAAAAAAGAAAAATATACTACTAAAGTTCTCTAATGCTTTTGCCATGACATTTTAATCTCTATGATAGAGGCAAAAAAAGAACTATAAAAGAAAAGCAAATGCAACTACAAACGAAGGGATGCCTTTAGATAGGTACCTACTTTAATTTACTCAAAGCTTTTAACAAAGGAACAGGCAAGTACTTTAAAGACCTCAATACATTTATTCAGAATCCTTACCTTACATTACGTTGAAAGCAGGGATGTAATAGAGCTCCGTATCTGTGACAGAAATTTGGGATATCCGAAACAAAAAAATATCCATTGCAGTAACCGAATTTAATATAGCCGTTTCGGGTAATTTCGGATAGGGGCGTATTCTAAACGATACTTGTAATGACAAGTTTTTGACTTTATACTGCGACGTTCAATTCAAAGAGCATTGATTATTATTATAATTTTATTTTAGCTTGATCATTCTATCCTAATGTCTAACAAAACTTTAAAACTCTAATAATCGACTTAACTAACATGTTAGTCCAACGGCCTTGACAAAAAATTGCAATGCGAGCCTAACATTTATCATCTCTTGAGGGACGACCAAGCTCAGCAGCTTATGCTGTTAAAAAGGTACGACCGTTGACGTTAGGTCTATTATTTGGTCAATTTTCACAGCATTTTGGCATTTTACTGTGAAGTGCTGCTATTGAAGAACTGCTGATATTGGATCTATTTTTATCCAACGTTTATTATAGATACCAAAAAAGATGATTGGAGAGAAGACTATGACTTTATGTTATAACATGTAATAAATTATATCCTTAACCGTATCTGAAACCTATATAATATTATTCATATCCAAAACCGTATTCAGATCCCAAATTTCATATCAATAACATCCCTAGTCAAAAGAAAGAAAATGCGTAGTTGAAGATCCGAGCGAAATAAGGCACTATTTCTTGTCAACTACGGATATAAAGAAATATTGTCCTTTTAACCTGATTTAGTAACAAAGATGAGACGTTAGCGACATTCAGGTCACGGGAAAATTGTTTTCAGGCCTTTTTGGCTTTTAAGTTGCTTGTTAGGAGATTAAAGTGAGACTTTGACGTAAAGAGAAAAATTGTTTTTTATTTTTATTTAAGTGACGTGTTATTGAAAAACTGGGCTGTGAGCACTTTTTTACTTATAACATCACTAGCTTTTGCCCGCGACTTCGTCCGCGTAAAATAATGACTACTGGCATTTGGGTTTTTCACTTAGTTATCACGTTGACAAACGTTTACAACATCAAATTGTCTCTCTTTATAATTTTACAGTACACATACAGATTTAGAAAAGGTAAAAAGAACAAAATCACACCACGCGACGCTTAGACAGTCCTATATCGTTGCTGACACCATTTAGCACAGGACTGACTATCGTGGAGATGTCTTTGGGCAGGCCTGTGTCCAGCACTGGCTGTTTAATAGCTGACAGATAGATGGAAGATGTCTTACAGGATTCCTTGTATACAATATATTTAGTTTTTTTTTCACTATTTTCCAGTATGAAGAGGTTAGAGACACGTGAGCAAGCGAGTGAGAAAGCAATCTTCTCTTAAATCAACACCTATGACTTTGAAAGATTGCCCTTGTGAATTATTTATCGTCATCGCATAGCAAACTTTTAGATTTAATAGAAGGCGCTTAAATTCAAATGGAAGATCATTTGGTATTAGAGAAATGCGAACAGACAGTAGCATATTATTAATAATTATCTGATAAAGGATGATGGGTCGTGATGGTCCTGTGGATAAGATGGCCCGCCTCTCGTGTAAGAGGTTGTGTGTGGGTTCGAATCCGGGCAAGTACCAATGTAAGTTTTTCAATTCATATATACTTTCTAAAGCCTATCTTGGACTTCACTGAAATCCCGTGCCTCGAAAAGCGCGTAAAGCCGTTGGTCCCGGTTGTCGTTCGTGGAACTTTGACAGTCGTTACGTCTGACCTGTATAACCAAGGGGTATCGTGTCGCCCAGTTACTGGGTTGTGGAGGTCTGATAGGCAGTCGCTCCACGTAAAACACTGATTCCCAGCTGAATCCGGTTAGGTTGGAAGCCAACCCCAACATAGTTGGGAATAGGCTAGGGAGATGATGAGAATGATGGGTTCCTTGATGTGCTGTCTGAGTTACCGAGGTGTTGTTGCTATAATCTGTGTGTTTGGCAAACAATGATAAATGTATGTAATGACAGTATTTTTTTTTGTATGGCCCCCTATGTTTTTGTTTTATTTTGTTTTTTGTATTTGTTGTTATACACGCCATGGTGGGTTAAGGCCCGCCTCTCCTAGCAAGTACCTGACAGGCGGTAAAAGAAAACATCGCAAGGTAACCTAAATTTCAAATTATAAGTTTGAAATCAGCAATCCGCCTTGAGCAAGCAAGTGATTTTTAATGCTCTAACCTTCTCTACGTGTTGTTAAAGCGGCAACAGATATCTATCCGACTATCATGGTGCATGAGATACAGCCTGGTGACAGAAAAAAAATCCAAGAATACTCTCTTAGTGCTCAGTGGCATCACTGGCCTAGTTACAAAGTTTTAAGTGAATCCATAAAGATATAAAAAACATTAAATTGTTCCCCCTTTCCTCCCCCATGAGGAGGAATTTCCAAAAATCCTCTCGCAGTGCTCAGTTGCATCACTGGTAGAACCTACATGCAAAGTTTAAGTGAATCCATGAAGAAATAAAAAAAAACAATTCCCCCCCGCTTTTCTCCCCCTTCGGGGGGAATTTCCAAAAATCCTCTCGCAGTGCTCAGTGGCTTCACTGGTGGAACCTACATGCAAAGTTTTAAGTGAATCCATCGAGAAATAAAAGAAATCAGTTTATCCCCCTTTTCTCCCCTTTGGGGGGGAACTTCCAAAAATGCTCTCTTAGTACGCGCCTACACCCCCCAACAAACACACATGCTAAATTTCAGCTCTCTACGACCAGTAGTTTCGGCTGTGCGTTGTCTGTCAGTCACTCAGTAACGGAAGCGTTTTATATATATAGATTGGCTGTAAAGGTCTGGTCTTCTTGCATCTTTATCACACAGCCTACCTTGATATAATTGAAAAAAGATTTTAAAATAAAAGCTTTCAAGAACTAAAAACAGAAATATATATCTTAAACTTCGTAATTCTGCGGTTTTTTTTTCTAATTATTATTTTGCATTGTAGCTAACTTCCTAAATGTAGTACGTAGGTCACAAGTTTGTGGTGTCTTAATAATAGTTCATTATTTTATGTTAATTATGTTTAAAAAAAATTCAATAATGTTCCTTTCCAGTGGATTTATTGGATTACTATTTTGTGTATGTAATATCAAAGTCTGTAAGAAAATGTATGAAAAGTACACCTATAGTAAAGTTTTTAACAAACTTCTTCTTGACGGGCCTGTTGGTGTAGTGGTTAGTAGCCCTGACTGCTAAGCCGGAGGTCGTGGGTTCGATTCCTACCCAAAACAAACTTTGTGTGATGAGCATGATTGTTTGTTCTGTGTCTGTATGTAATTTATCTATAATATGTATGTATTTTTAAATTATATAAGTATGTATATCAGTTGTCTGGTTACCATAACACAAGCTCTAAGCAGAGCTTAACTTGGGATCAGATGACCGTGTGTGAGTGGTCCCAGTATATTTATTTATTTATTCTACGTTTACAATATTAGTAGAAAATGTAGAATAGCATTTACAAAGAGTTCTTTTCAATTACATCATGATACATTGGTTCAAGTCTCTCGAGACAAAACGTTTCCTCCGCTAGTCTCACAAAATTCAAGTTTCAACATATTTATTATTTTAATACAAAGTATGATAAATATAGATAATACCCGGCACTTACACGGTGTCTTTGTGAATTATTATTTTAATAATACACGCTCTTGCAATGATTGCACATAAATTGACACGCGAGAAGATTTAGACGAAATATATTTTTTTAATAAACCTTAGTTTATTTGTTATGTATTCGTAAGAGGGAGAATAAATTTTATTAAACGGGACTTTTTCCATGAGAAGTTCTTTAACTGGCCTATTATTAAATCTTTATCTGTATTACTTATAATATAACTAGATAAACTTTTCGATTGCATGGATGTTGAAACTTAATCTCCTGGGACAGGGTTGAAATTCCCAAAAAATATTTCTTAGTGGCTACTTAAGTACTTACTCTTCACAAAAAGCAGGCTACAAGTACCAGCGGTTCGGGCTATGCGTTGATATATCACCCAGTCAGTCAGTTTACCATTATATTCATAAAGAAGAAGAAGATATTAATACACAATAGATAAAATAACCTAAATCTTGATGAGTAATAATAGTCTATTAAATTATCCCCATTCAATGCAAACGCAGGTTCTCATACAGATAAGTTACAAGCATTGATTACTAGAATCACCTTTGGTTCGCCTATTGCTATCAAGCTCGCAGGATTGATAGAACAAACAACAATCCAAAGGTATGTATAGGCCTAAGCCCTACAGTAGGACATTAATAGGCTGGTATTGGTCTATAAAACATATAGGTACGAATAGGCCGAACATGTTGCATTAGCATTCATCCTAGTCCCTTTATACGGAGTGCCTTTGTCTCCCCAATATGTAAATTATAAGTCTCGGCCACGAATTGCAGATCCCTTGAAGAACCCATAAAACGGCCAATAACGAAAGAAAAGTAACAGCGGTGTGCTTAAAGCGGAAACTTTATAAATCATTTGGTACAATGGTTCTGTACAGGCGTATCCCATTGTTTTCTAAAGGATGTCATCCCAGCTTCCTCGCACAATACGGCGATTTAAATCAAAATGTTTTTTTTTTCCTTTTATGGCATACTTTTTCTCTGCGAATGTAAAGGTCTACCATTTTTTCGCGTCTTCTGTTGTGTGCTGAAATATTTGATGTTTTCACGCGATGGTTAGAAATATTAAGGATGTTATAAATAAGATGATTGCAAAATGAAAAAGGTATTTTTAGTTAGTATTATGAATTTATATTTTTACTTTGTATACACTCCATAGTGTAATAAGTACTTCTTTAAATAAGTGTTCAGTGTTAATTGAATGCATAAAGCATTCAAAGAAGTACATTTTTCGCATACTTTAAGAGCGTTAAAAGAATATTGCCGACAACGCGATATTGTACACTATCCTACTCAATATTATAAGTGCCAACGTTTGTACGTGTGTGAGTCTGTGTGAGTGAACTACTGACCAGATTTTAATAAAACTTAGTAATATAGCTTTTACATTAAAATAACACAAAGACTACATAACATCCAGCTATGTCTTATGGGAGCGGAGCATCATCACCCTAGCCTTTTTCCCAACCGTGTTGGGGTCGGCTGCCGGCCTAGCCGGATTCAGCTAGATACCGGTGTTTTACGTGGAGCGACTGCTTATCTGACCTCTACAACCCAGTAACTGGGCGACACGATACCTCTTGGTTAGACTGGTCAGAGTTTCTGGCTAACCAGTAATGAATGTCAAAGTTCTACGAATGACAACCGGTACCAACGGCTTTACGTGCTTTCCGAGGCACGGGATGTCAGTGATGTCCAAGATAAACTTTAGAAAGTACATATGAATTGAAAAAGTCACATTGGTACTTGTCCGGATTCGAACCCACAAACCATCTTATGGGAGCGGAGCATTTATCAAAAACAACATAACGCGGATGAAACCGTTGTCCCCCATGGTTTCAGCTCAACTAGTATTAAATTAATAGTCTAGTTGAGTTGAATACATAAATTAAAAAATAATAAAGATAAAAAGCACAAATATCTAAGCTCATGTAATCTGGCTCAATATTAACATTTACCATTTGGTGAGAGTCGGTGTAATTACGCGTCTACACTGTTCTGAACTTACGCTAACTACAAAATGTTACTGAGTTCAGTAATTTATTGATCACAGAATATGACTAGATAAATATAATACTAACATGATATGAGAAATATGCACACACTCTGTCTCAACTACATATATTTCCATCTCTATCTCATTATCGTTATTCAGACAAACTTATCAAAAAGTTTAGTGCATCTATTATTTCAATTTCATTAAGAAAAGGACAGAAGATATAATTTTGTTTAGACCTGTCAAATAAAGGCATTAGACGCGATTAAAAACATGGCGACTAAGAAAATATATCGATTTACTTCAGACGCTCTCTAATTTCATAGGATTAAACTAAATTGTATTTTCTGCCCTTTTCTTAATGAAATGGAAAGAGAAAGATGCACTAAACTTGAATTGAGTTAAGTTTGTGAACAAGAGAACCAGCACAAATGACACTGTATTTGGTAATCGACCTCGGGCAGAAATAGAATAGATGCTAGAATAGAATAGATCGTTAAATGTATGGAATAGACATGAGCTTGATCTCAGTAATTTGATACCCACATACATACATTTAACAATCTATTCTACGATCGATTCTACAATGCCACTTGTATAGAGGGTGGTCATACTGAAGCGGACGAATTCACACAAATACTACTAAAGTATAGCCTGGTCGATTAAACTGACACCTGTCATAAGGACGGTAATAAAAATGGCGACTGATGCTCCGATTTTAAACTAAATAAACACATTAATATTAATAGATATTCAATCACTGTTTACTAGCATTAATTTAGCTTTATAGCTTATTAATATTGATTTTAATTTTTCAATTGGATGTGATGCTTTTGCGGACAGCTTTTATAACATGATCGCGACCGCTCTGTTGTGACTTTTGAATGGGACTAATTTTTCTACTAGTTAATCTAATATTTTTGGACAACTACAGCTTAATAGATGGGTTAGTTCAACTGTACATTTTTGGCAAATAACCACACACGCCTTCGATCAATGCTTTTATAAAACTCATTATGGTAATTTTATATTATCACGTAACATTTTCTTGACCTTATTAAAAAAAAACTATTTATACTTTTATTTTTGTCTTTAAACATGTTTCGCTGTCTAATAGGAAGTTTTTAACACGAAACAGAGGAGTGCAATATAATAGATTAATTTATGTATCCTCTCAGAAATGCGGTAGGTATTAAAATGTGGCCACGTGATTTAAATTTTATATCGCGTGGTAAGCCATTGGGTGTGATAATGAGTAAGAGAACAATTTTCTGTTCATTTTTACTCTATCCGTACTTTCCGTACTAATATTATAAATGCAAAAGTAACTCTGTCTGTCTGTCTCTTTTTCACGCCTAAACCACTGAACCGATTTGAATGAAATTTGGTACGATTATAATCTGAGACCCGAGAAAGGACATAGGATAGTTTTTATCTCGGAAATCCCCCGGGAACGGGTGCTATTAATCCACGCGGGCGAAGTCGCGGGCAAAAGCTAGTATTATATGGAAATGCTCTATTTCTGACAAATATGATGAAGATTTACAATCAAAATAACAATATAACAAATGTGGGTACGTAATTTATTGTTGCAAGTCATAATACTAACATTTACAGTTTTTTTTCTGTACGACTTACGCATTATTAATATTATGCTACGTATTTTTTTACGCTCTTAACAAAGTGTCTTATATGTTATTTAAATGTTTTACACATTAATTTTACAATTGTCAGTTGTTAAATATTCATCACAGGATTAGGCTTGAGACACGTTTTGAACACGTGCTTAAGTTATTCAAAACTGTAGCCAGTTTCTTGGTAATTCATTACCTTAAAAACATATAGTCTAAGTTACCAGTTTTTTATTAAAAGCTACAGAAATAGAATTGAATATTAGGAGGCGCAAGATAATGAATGCCACGTAAATTCTGATGTCATTATTATTATCTATTTGTATTAAATATTTTTTGTATTTGTTTGCGCTTATCCTAAAAAGGAACATCTCACAATTAATAAAACATAATTTAATAAAAAACAGCCTTCTTCAAGAACTTCCGATGCAATTAAAGGGGAAAAAATGAAGGTTAAAACAATTTTTCAATCAAAATGTAATAAATTAATTGATTTAATTTAGTGTTCTTGTTTTCCTCTAACGTAAAGCCATTCGAATGAAAGTGTAAGTCCCAAGGTGATCGAGTGTGTTCTTCGCTAGACCAGTTGGGTCGTGGGTCAAGAGAATTAGACAAGGAATGTCGTAGTCTCTTTGGATATTAATCCGTCGAGCACAGGTGATTCGAGACACAATAGAAAGACAATAGCAGCCCGACAGCCAGCTGTCGGTTGGTCGTTGAAAGGTTAAAGGACTACTACTTAGGTATGCCTGGTGATAAAGATACCTAGATGGCTCGATATCGGTAAAGTTACTAAACTTATGTTGGACATCATTATCAATCTTATTTCAGCGATAGTGTCAAAAAGTTGGTATAAATGTAGTAGTTTTTTTTAAATAGTTTGAGTTGATTTACGCCCTAATTGGAATAAGAGCTACGCTATAACATTCTTGGCACAAAAGCTTGATAAGAATATTTAGTCCCTAATAAACACATACTTAATAATAATTGTTATTTATATTTTTCTACGTAATCCACACACACACGTAAGCACAGACTGCGGCGAAAAAACTGGGCATCCTTAACAAGGTTAAGCGATACTTCACGCCGGGACAGCTTCTAACACTTTATAAAGCTCAAGTCCGATCGTGTATGGAGTATTGCAGTCACCTATGGGATGGCTCAGCCAAATACCAACTGGCCGCATTGGATTCGGTGGATCGCAGGGCCAGAAGGTTGATTGGCGACAAGAAGCTGGTGGCCCAACTTCAACCACTAGCACATCGGCGAAAAGTTGCCTGTCTGGCGGTATTTTACAGATTGCACTTCGGTGGGTGTGCTCATGAGCTACACGAGCTCATTCCCTCATCTCCATTTTACCACCGGACATCCAGACGTACGGCGGGATACCACCCTTTCTTGGTTGATATTCCTCATATCCGCACGCAGCGCTTCTCAAAATCGTTCATAATGCGCACCGCAAAGGAATGGAACTCCCTGCCGGCGTCTGTGATTCCAAATTCACATAACCCACAGGGGAACACAAAAAAAGGTTGATTTTTTCTAACATTGTCGAGTATTTTTATAAGTAGTTTTTGTTTAAGTGTTAATAACTTCATAACAGATTGTTTTCAGTACCCCCAACTTTAATTTTAAGTGTTTTGACAAAAATTTATGGTTGTTTAAGAATTTGCTCACTTAACGTTTTGTACTCATTCTGATACGAACTTTAGTGGATGCTGCGAATAGGGACTGTGGGTTATTAACTGTTTACATTTGAATAGTGCACATTGTTCTGATACAAAATTAGTGATTTACCAGCAACTTCTGTGGCTAGGGCTGTAACCATGATCGAGGAAGGGCACACCTATCGCTCAGTCAGTCGCGCACTGGGTGTATCGACATCGGTGATTCATCGCGTCGTCCGACGTTATAGGGAGACTGGATCGTTCGTGCGCAGACGAGGACAGGGCAGAAATCGAGCAACTAGCGCCTTGGATGACCGTTTCTTGGTCATGCAGACTTTACGAAATCGTCCTCAAACAGCTGTCCAGACCCGAAATCGTTTAGCAGAAGTTCGTAACGTCAACGTGAGTGAAAGGACTGTTAGAAGACGGTTGAATGAAGTTGGCTTAAACTCGTACGTGCCAGCAAAGGCCCCAAAACTCGAGGTAGCTCATCGTGTAGCAAGATTAGCATTCGCTTGAGAGAACCAAGATTAGACTAATGAGTGGGGCCGTGTTTTGTTCAGTTACGGAAGCCGATTTTGTGTAAATTTCGTGGATGGGAGGGAAAGAATGTGGAGACATCGAGGGGAACGTTATCACCAAGCAAATTTCACTGGAACTGTGTCGTATGGTGGAGGGTCAGTTATGGTATGGGGTGGCATATGTTTGGGAGCCCGCACGGAGCTAGTGATCATTAGTAATGGATCGCTAACTGCACAGCGGTACAATACAGAAATCTTAGAACCCCATGTCATGCCTTTTGCCCCATTCATAGGCGAAAATTTCATTTTCATGCACGATAACGCACGCCCTCACACTGCGCGTATAGTGAGTGACTACCTTAATGAAGTAGGCATCACTCAGATGAACTGGCCAGCGCGATCACCGGATATGAACCCGATAGAACATGTCTGAGACTACCTGGGAAGAAAGGTTCGACAAAGAAATCCAGCCCCTAATAATGTGGAGGAACTTAAATTAGCGTTAGTGGAAGAGTTCGACAATTTGTCCCAAGAACTCATTGATAACGTTATCCGAAGCATGGGAAATCGTGTACAGGCTTTAATTAGAGCCTGTGGCGGCAATACCCGATACTAAAACTCCTTTTTTTTGTCATTTTTGAAAATGTTTACAGATTTCACTTTTAAGGAAAAAACGTTCAATTCTCATTTTTTGACATTTTTGTTTATTTCTTCACGTAGAAGTATTGTGTGAGTCACTGTAGCGTTTATTTCAGTTAGTTTGAGTGCAATTGATTATTGATTAACTAAAAAAAATATGTGCTACATAAATTTGTTAAGAAAAACGACCTTTTTTTTGTGTTCCCCTAATTTTGCCGGTGTGTGTATTTAAGAAACGAGTGCATAGGCATCTACTGGGTAAGCTCGCTCCATCGTAGGCTCCGTCTATGCCCTCGGGCTAGTCTGGGACCAAGAGCAAGCCCATAATAAAAAAAAAACCTAAACTCCACAGCCCAGATACTAGAAAACACATTACGCCTTGGTACGACAGAAATTCAGTATTTATCAACTCATCATCATTGACACTTTATTAGGTATGAAGGATAGTGGTGCCGATTTTCTTGTGCACAAACTAACGTAAATTTAAGATAAGTGCATCTTTCTCTTTCCTTTTAATTTAGAAAAGGACAGAAGATCAAATATTAGTTAAGTCCTGTCCAATTCAGACACTCCATAGATCATTTCAGACGCAATTTAAAAACATGGCGTCTAAATATACGTCAATTTTCATCAGGCGCTGTCTAATTTTACAGGATTAAACTAAAATGTATCTTCTGTCCTTTTCTATAAGAAATGGAAAGAGAAAGATGCACTTAACTTAAATTTACGTTAGTTTGTGCACTAGAGAATCGGCACCAGTATCTGCCTAATCAGTATACTGAAATAAAAATATAAAGGTCTGGCTATACGTCATATAAAAAGATAAGTTTCCTAACAACGCCACCGTTAACAAGTATATAAATGAAAACTACGTAATGTATCAAAAATACTCATTCAAACATGACTGAACAAGTTTTATAAAGGTTACCTACATTTTATGGGGTAGCAACAATTTTTAGAGGTGAAGTTTTTATATAAAAATAACGTAACGTGTTTCAAAGTGTCGCTGAATTTTAATATACTCGTCAAACAGGATCCTCTCGAAATATAAAACTTTTCAGACCATTACGGCTCCAGTCCGGCACTAAGCGCGTTAATGTACTCAGATGTTTTTATTTTTAATACTTTTTTACTCTGTATATTTTATACACCTGAAATATTCTCTCAAAGCTAGATGAGCATTCGTGGAGTTCTTGCCAATATTTTGTTTCCAGGTGCAAGAAATTTGCATTTTCTTTTTTCATGAACTTCTAGGCGTTTTTACATAAAGAATAGATATTTATCAGAATCAATGGATAACAAATAAACAAAAGAAGTGGGAATTTGTCTAGGGGGGACCAAACCCATTTCTGCCATATACACTCAAATTTAAACTCAATTTGTTTACCCCCATTAGATCATTATAAAGGTACTTTGAAACTTAGGCCCGTATTAATAGACGTCACTCAACTCCGAGACGCTCTCAAGTCTCTTGCTGTCCTTGTCATTCTAAAGGGAAAAAATAAGGACATCAATAACCTTGAGAGCGTCTCAGAATTGAGTGACGTCTATTAATACGGGCCTTAATTTACTAAGAAATTAATCTAGTTGCCATTTGCAAATGTTTGTTTTGTTAAAAAAAAATGGGCAAGAAAACCCATATTTATTATTTTAAAATTAACTAGCTACCAGTCCTAGTTTTGCATGGGTCTTTGAAAATCTCGAAAACTTCTCTCTCTTTTCTTTACTGTAAAATGCATATATTATACACATGAACATTCCTATTGAATTACTCTATCCATTAAAATAAACCGCATCATAATCCGTTGCGTAGTTTTAAAGATTTAAGCATACATAAGTACAGACAGGAGAAAGCGACTTTGTTTTATGTAAGTAATGAAGTGGTATATAGCAGCTTTGGGGGCTTCTGGTAGGAGAATATGGGTTTCAGTGTAATTACCGTAAATAATTTTTGTCCCTGGGATAAGATGGCGAGACCTTTGGTATGCAGATCTATAGACGGCGGTGATCATTCAACATCAGATGTATCATCAGTCTCTTTGCTATATTTTGATTTGAATGAAATTTGTTACGATTATAGTCCCGAGAAAAGACAAAGGATAGTTTTCATCCCGGAAATCCCCCGGAAACGGGAGCTATTAATCCACGCGGACGAAGTCGCGGGCAAAAGCTAGTATTATATGAAAATGCTCTATTTCTGACAAATATGATGAAGATTTACAAACAAAATAACAATATAACAAATGTGGGTACGTAATTTATTGTTGCAAGTCATAATACTAATATATTTAGAGTATTTTTTTTCTGTACGTAGGCGTAGGTTTCAGTGTAATTACAGGAAATAATTTTTGTCCCTGGGATAAGATGGCGAGACCTTTGGTATGCAGATCTATAGACGGCGGTGATCATTCAACATCAGATGGATCATGCTATAATGCCTAGAAAATAGGCCAAAAAAATGTGGTAAGGTGGAAGCTCAGGCACTTCAATCAACCAGTTAGGTATTTCAATATCATCGCCACCTTCATAAAAAAAGTAGGGACAAAAACACCTAACGTACAAATTGAAACAACACCCATTTATTCACTTCTAAATTGACAAGGCCATGGATATATCAAAAGTATTTATAGACAAAGGCAGATGGGTACATGGTAAATAATTGTTTTGAAATATATATGTACCGTCTACAGTAATAAAGTGGGCTTTAGTGACGCTGTCAACAATAGCGATAATATCCAGGTTACAAAAAGCTTTGTTTCATTAAAATGACGATATGGCGAAGCTTCAGCGTAGGATAAATAAGTATAGAAGGTCAACTTCACTCAACAAAATTTTTTTTTTCGCCTTACATCCAGACGTGCGGCTGGGTACCATTCTTTCTTGGTTGATATTCCTCATATCCGCACGCAGCTCTTCCCAAAATCGTTTATAAAATGGGCACCGCAAAAAATGGAATTCCCTGCCTGGAGTATAATAATGGAATTCCCTGTCTGTGTTTCCCAATTCATTATAACCCGGAAGTATTTAAGAAACGAGTGCATAGGCATAATAGATGCCTATGCACTCGTTTCTTAAATACTTCCGGGTAAACTCGTTCCATCGTAGGCTCCGTCTAGGCCCTCGGGCTAGTCTGGGACCAAGAGCAAGCCCATAAGAAATAAAAAATTAAACTAGCAAAAACACTTTCAGAATTACGACAAGGTTAGCTTTTTGTACAAGTAGAGAGACTCGTTGAAATTAAGCACATAAGACATAACCATTTCTGTCTTCGGAACTGCAAATTAAAATCATCATCTCCCTAGCCTTTTTCCCAACCGTGTTGGGGTCGGCTGCCAGCCTAACCGGATTTAGCTGGATACCAGTGTTTTACGTGGAGCGACTGCTTATCTAACCTCCACAACCCAGTAACTGGGCGACCCGATACCTCTTGTTTAGACTGGTCAGAGTTTCTGGCTAACCAGTAACGGCTGTCAAAGTTCTACGAATGACAACCGGGACAAACGGCTTTACGTGCTTTCCGAGGCACGGGATGTCAGTTATGTCCAAGATAAAGTCCAAATTAAAATATGACCTGTTATCCAAAAATTTTATTTTTTTGATTATCCAGATTTTTTAATTTTAATAATCATTTTATTTAAAAAACAGTAATCCGAGATACCTATGTGAATATCTAGAACAAGGACAGGGAGGGGTTAAAAATAGAATGGATTGGCCACTTATTGCTACCATTGGAGACAGTTGAGAGAGTATCAGTATGATCTATTATATTTTCGCACCATGCATGGAGTTAACCTTCTGCACCTTCTAACCAATGGCGTCAGGGCTATGCCTTACCGATTACAACACTAGGTGATTAACGAAACTCTTGACTCAACTATGACATTATTGTTGGGCTGCATAGGCTGTTACATATTTGGTAATGTTTGAGACGACTTTGCGGTTGAAGTTTACATACAATCAGTACGCAACAGTAAGTAAATATAATTAATATTCGGAATTCTATTGAAATCACTTCTACTGACGAATGGAGTCAGAATCTCTCTGTTTCGCCATTTTGGTCTTGGCCTCGTCGGCTGTTGATCTTCGATCGTTGTTCTTTGTTTTTAGGGTTCCTTATTTATTTAGTTATCAAGCATCTGTTGTTCGTGAGTTTGTATGTCAGCGAGCTTTTAAAATACTAGTTCATAAGTAAAAGATACGTACAATTGAATACGCGTTAAATTAGAAAATAATGTCAATTTTTTTAATAAATACGATACATAATCATTGTTTTATCACTAGGTAATATTAACAAAACATAAATAAATCAAAATGAATGTGTCACATCAATAAACGAAGTCTATTCGTAAACATAAAATGTATTAAAAGCTTAAAGTTGCAATTAAATTAATGCTTTTTTTAAAGCACGCTTGCTAGACAAGCCATTTATATAGCCAGATAGGTAGATATTTAAAATTTTCACAGTCTATAGCGCTATAATAACAAACAATACAAGTAAAATAAAGTTAAAGGTCCTCATATCCATACAATAAAAAATATTATCTCGATTCTGTGCGTTGAACGTAGTACGGAACCCGTATGCAAGTTTAACTTACACCTGGTTCGAAAATATTTGAGAATTAATTTGATTGTAATTATGTACAAACTATGCATTCAAATTCGGAGTTTCTTTATTCAAAGACATTTCTTTTTCTTTCACGTTCTTTATGATTTTCGATGATTTTTTGAAAATACGATATATTATCATACTTGATGTAATCAATTTCTTTTGCTCAATAGCTATAACGCTGTTAGTAATATAAATGACAAGACTTAATTGAAATTACGTACCTACCCGGAAATGTAATTTTTAAGAACGTGCTTATGTACTTATGTTTTGTTTGAATGTTCTTAATTTCTTTAAGTGATATGTAATGATTAAGAAATAGAGAAATTTAGCTGTATGTGAAACCATCCTGCTACTAACCGACTGCTTGGCAAAAACCTCTTTTCATACAGAGAAGGCATCAGCTTTTGGTCACCAGGATCGTTTAAGCCGGATTGGCGATTACATTAAAAATATGTCCAGGTTTTCTCACATTAATTACCTTTACCGAAATACCTAAGATAAGGTTATCTTCTACTATATAAAAATAAGTCGGGTTTTCCTTCCTGACGCTATAACTCCAGAACGCACGAACCGATGTCCACGGTTTTGCATTCGTTGGAAAGGTCTCGGGCTCCGTGAGGTTTATAGCAAAGAAAATTCAGGAAAATTTCTACAGGAAGCCATCTGGTGGCGAAACGGAGTTGGCGGGGTTTGCTAGTAGTTAAATAAATAAAGAAGAGAATTATGTACCTAATACCAACAACGAAAAAACACAAGAAAATCAGAATTAGAAAGATTTGCATTGCCAATAGTTTATCAGTCAGAAATCGAAATCTAGTTAGTTACTCGTTCCCAGTAATAAGTTCCCATGCAGTCTCACGAGTAGCTTTATGAACACTCTTTAGTTTCTCGATCACTTTGATATTACTTTCATTGAGAAAGAGACGGCGCTAGACAACGTGTGTAACGCTGTCACTTGCACACTCCTGCAACAGGACTAAAACAATCTTACTTTAAACGTCATGGTAAGGGAGCAGATCTTTTAAACTGATTTTGCAGTTTTCAGCATTAGATATAAATGCATGTTACAATAGAGAAATTTTCAAATATTTTTACTTTACACCCGCACCAAGCTGTTAGGTAGTTTAAAAAAAATATATATAATTTTATTATATTTTTTTAGAGTCTTGGTTAATCATTTAGTTTAAAATTTTCTGATGTGTTAGTAAGGATAACGATGAATTAAACTCGGCCGAAAATGTAAAAAAAACTATTAAAAAGGTAGGTTACGTTGTATTTACGTTAAATCAGGTACAATGTGCGAACAATATAACAAATCGCGCATGTTAAAAGAGGTCTCTATCAAAATATATTTAATACTAAACATGAGAGTCCATGTTTAGTTAGAACCTTAAGCACTGGGCCATCACGTCACTTCATCATCTTCCGATTCTTTTCACCATTATTTTGGGGTCGGTTTCAAATCTAACCGGATTCAGTGTTTTACGTGTCACGCGTCATGCTCGTGAACGGGCGCTGTCAGTTGAGATCGGTCAACTCTTAACTGCCATGACTTTTTTATTTTTATTTTTTAATCATTTATTGTTTTTTTTTGTTATTTACTTACATTGTTTTCACATATAGAAGCACCAAAATGAATAATAATAATAATAATAAACCCGCAGGGCAGCTTGTGGCGAGCTGTCGGGCAGTAGCAACCCCGTGGACCTGACCTTCTGGGAGACCCTTTGTTCTTCATCTCTGGCTTGCCTTAACTGGCCGGCCAGAGTGAGCACTGACGAGGAACAAGGCTCCCACCTCACTCTTGCCTTAATTGGCTGGTTTGAGTGGAGAATCGCAAGAGCATACGTGCTCGGGGGAAGGAAGTATTCCAGTAAGATGCTGGTAGGGATCTTGACCGTACTTCCGGGATTGTCCTGATAGCCGTGGAATACCTCTCCACTCCTCAAGCACCTCGATATATGTTGCCCCCTTGTTGCTACGTCACTATGTGCTAGCGGCCGTTTTCGGGGGCCCATTTACTGAGTGTGCAAGTCACCCCCTGCCATTATATCAGTGTCATACAACCATTGGTCAGGCAGGGGCCATAATCAGTCCATAGTTTCTGGTACCTTATTCACTAAAGAATCCAAACCCATAGTCTAAAATTTTTGTTAGTTGCCATATTTTACAATAGTCCAACACCAACCGGGGGTTGTCCTTAGGTGCACTTACATAGTGCATATAGGGATACTCGTCGGTCGGTGTCCCATTCCACATAAAGTTTTTCCTCAAGGGGCCTCTGCGAGTTGGCTTCGGCCCCTCGTACGCCTTCCAAAAGTCCGGGACCTCAGGGTCCCGAGATATGGAAACATATTTTAAAATAATAATAATAATAATATTTATTTATTTATTTCTCTCAAAAAAGGGTACAAAGTTATTTATAATAATACAAAAGTCTGTTCAAATTGCATCAATCTTTTTTGAGAGCTGGAGTCTATACTGGGCTCAAGACCTGTGTTACAGAACTCCAGGCTCCCGTCTTCAAAATCACAGTTATGATTGCACTTACGTACTACATAAATAAACAAGTAATTTCAGGTGTCGAGAGAAGATATGAAAACAAGTAAATCATCTTAGACATGTAACTAAAATTTGGTGAGTGTAGTGTTCGTGAGTGAGGAGTGAAGAGGTATATATGTAGGTACAGAGGTATAATGTAACCAAGTTTTTTTGTAAAACATGATTTTTTTAAAAAGAGTGTCCGTGGAGTTTCTTGCCTGTTCTTCTCCATAAAGATCTACGTTTTGGAACAGGCAATTAGCGTCACTTTTCTGACTGACCGACCGACTCTTTGACAATTCATAAGTGCCTATAAATGGTCTAAGTGACATAAATGCCTTGAATTTTTTTTTTTGAAACGTGAAGCGACTGCCTTTCAGACCTCTACAAGCCAGTAACTGGTCGACATGATATCCCTTGGTAAGACTTGTCAGTCTTTCTGGCTTCTGACTACCCGTAATGACTGTCAAAGTTTTATGAATGACAACCGGGACCAACGGCTTTACGTGTTTTCCGAGGCAAGGGGATGCCAGTGATTTCCAACATAAAGTTTTGGAAGTAAATAAATATTAATTGAAATAGTCACACTGGAACTTGCCCGGGTTCAGGCCCACATTTCTTACACAAGAGGCTGGTGCTTTAACCATTGGGCTATCCAAACATTTGCTAAGCATAAATTAATCTTAAAATCTCGGCCTAAGATCATAAATGACTTTTGAATATTAAGTTAAGTAATAAACCAATTCTTTACAAAGATAAAAAGTGTGAAATTACCGCAACTGAGTGTTTGATTGTTTTGATACTAAAGGTTACGAATGTAACTTTCTGAATTAATTTTGACATTTAAGTGATATCTTGATAATTCAAGAGCCAATCGTTCATCAGTGATTGGCATTGAACATGTTTATGAAGGAGTTATGATTTACATCATATTTCTTTTTATTTATCTAAGATATTGAAAGTTACTGTATATTAATATATCTGCAATAAGGCACTGTTAGGTCTGTTGTTGGCTTGAAAAAAAATCTCAATCCATTAGTTTTATATTTAAACCACCTAAGGACAACCACAGACACACACACAAGAAATTTATCAAAACCACTTCATCCGTTCCGGAGGAGTACAGTGACAAACGTATGTAAACATAGATTACAAATACATAAAGAATATAATTAAAAACCAAACAATCAATTTCTCACATTTTATCAATAGGATTGTGGTCAATGTGGTTAATAAGAGTGTCCCTATAGTGCTTTTGATTTTTAAACTATCAGTAAATCAAAAGGCCGTCTCTAATAACTAAATTACGTATTTTTTATAATTAAATACCTACGTACTTTAAAACTTTTCCGTAATGACATAATCATGATTCTAATATTCGAATTATTTCGTACCTTCATGCTAAACAGAGGACAAGTATTTCCTACCAAATTATCTATATACTTTATTTACATCGATTATCGCTACTTTGTATTCAATTTTCTTTAATTATTCGAACAAAAATAAGTTTCCACGTTCATATAATTTTTTTAATAGCTCTAAACACGTTTTTCGTTTGTTCAAAACGAAAATGTCAAAGGCTGGCGATAAGTTGTAGAAAAAAAACAAAAGTTGACCTTTCCTACCGGTGAAGTTATTTCATATTGATATTCCTGGGACTGTGTATATAAGAAACTTAGAATCTACTCCAGCATTAGATTCAACTTGTAGTTCGAACTAGCAACACCAAAATGGTAAGTGCTATAATGAAATATTAAAACATTTTGTTTCGTGTGCTTTAATGGTGGATAATAAATTTGTTAGTGTAGTAATAATCATTGGTAAAAGTGTTCGGTTGTAAATTAAAACTGTTTCTTTGTTGTAAATCAACTTGTGAAGATTTCGTAAAATAATCATTATTTAAAGTTAGTTTTACAATTTGAGTTTTGTGATGAATATTATCATTTGTAATATGCGTAACTGATGGATAAATAATGATACAGACTCAAGTTACAAGTGAATATGATATAATTAGTGTGTTTGTGAATGTTTTATTTTGTACTTTGCAATTCTTGATTACACATTTACTACATTCTTCATTCCAATTTACTATGTTTTGTCTTCTTTGTGTCATAGTGAACATTGACTTATTTTATCTTAGATTTCTCGTTGTCGATCATACAAATTCCTACACGTTCAATCTACGAACAATTACCAAAAAAACCAAATAACAAATAGAAAAAAATACCATTAAACCTAATCGAGTCAAAGACAATCAAAAAAGTCTAACAACAATATTCCTTTCAGAAATTCCTTTTCGTATTCGCTTTCCTGTGGGCCGCAGTATGGGCCGCGTCCGACGAGACCGCTCAGGTCCTGCGCAGTGACTACTCTCAGTCACCCGAAGGCAACTTCCAGTACGCCTACGAGACTGACAACGGCATCGCTGGACAGGCTGAGGGCAAGGTCAAGGCCGTCGGAAAGGTGAGCTCACCTCATTCATATATTTGTTCGATATTTTTGGAGACGATTTGCGTGTCCATTTGTCTAGACAGAGTCTTCTGTCAAATAAATTTAGTTGATATTGAAGAATTCACTGCATTTTAGAGTATTTTTTCGTGTGAAAGGCGAATATTGTTTAGTATTTATCGTGTTAACTGAGCTTAACATATTGACGTTGACATAACGATAGCGTAAACGTTATTTGATCAATGTTCAACGAAAGTGTGGACAAAGTATTTCATATTAAAATTTAACATAATTAAAAAGAATTGAACTCACGAATCGATTTAACATTTAACTGACATAAATTTCGATTCTCTTCTTATTTTTTTATTGTATGCTTAGTTAATTGTAGCAACAATCAAGCTCTTTACACTATTGTTAATACAAAAAAAATATTACAGGACGAGGTAGCCCTAGAGGTCTCTGGGTCCAACACCTACAAGAGCCCCGAAGGCGAGGTCATCTCCGTGAGCTACATCGCCAACGAGAACGGATACCAACCCCAGGTCAGTAAATAAAACAGGAACAGTTAAGTATATAAGAAATTAGAAAAAAATAGCAATCAAAGATTTAGAGCCGGTTTCACAATGCCCTAATTAGTTGTGGTTAAACTAAGTGCCATACAAAGTCTCTGGAACATAGCGTCTATTGAGAGATCGTGAAACAGAGAGATAAATTAGTGATACTTAGCAAGTGATTTGGCTAACAAATATTATTGACACTAACTACAGTAAATATAAAATAATTTTAAATAATAGATTTCGAACAGAACTTAAGTTTAAATGTATACTTAAAAAAATAGTCTAATTTGTAATCAGTCTCCATAACATTTGGTAGTTTCATGATAAATTTGAATAGATTTGAATTGTTTAGGTACAAAAATAATACGAGGCAAGTTTCGGATCTTGTCATTATAAAGATCTTCAAACCCGATTTGAGCAACGATTGGATTGACCTTTTATTAGAAACTATTAAATCTCGAGTTGATATGAGTAGGTCAAAAGTAAAAAAATATGTAAAGATAGATATATCAGGTTTAGCTACATAGCGTTAAAAAGATTATCGTTTATGTCATTAATTTTTTACACTTAGTCTTGAAATTGCATCGGGGTAGAACGTTATACTTAAAGAGTAATAATAAGTTCCTACATAAACTTTAAACAAAATAAAATGGTGGCGAAAAAGCTTACTGCCTAATTGTAAACAGTCCTATAACCTATGGAGGCAACAAACAGTAGGGGAGAGATAAATAGACGTTACTAAGTATGTGCTTTGGCTAAGCACTATACCTGTCACTGTTACACATTTGTCAAACGGTAAGTGCAAGATAGAGACGGAACATGGCTAAGCCAAAGTCTCCAATTATTACTGCCTCGCCTTGTCTACTCTAATAATTTAATGTTTAACTCAATTATTTTTTGTCAACAGGGTGATCATCTCCCCACTCCCCCCGCCCCTGAACCCATCCCCGACTACATCCTCAGGTCTCTCGAGTACATCGCGGCTCACCCTTACACCGAGAAGAAGAACTAAGCAAGTTGATTAACTTAAGTTTTTAAACCAAACCGAGCCAACGTACAATGTCACCTGAATAAATTTGCAATAAAGCACAAAATGGCTTTAACAACTTTATTTTTTGTTAATTTTTTTGTTTTCTAGGCAATAAATAATTTAAAAACGTTTACCAATTGTGTTGTTTTATTATATTTTTATGTTATTTGCTGATGTGCCGTGTAAACGCACACACCTATACTCACAAACATCCAGATTTAATACAAATACCTATGACCATGCCAATATTTGTCCTACTATATAGAAGAATTTGCTAGTCTGGGGTAACGATATTTAAAACGATTAAAAAAAGATTTATGATTGCATATTGCATTTTTTATATAGTTTTCTCATAACCACTTCAATGTGAGAAAAGTTTAAAAATAATTGCAATATACACTATTGGTCAAATTGTTAGTCGATTATGCAGATACTAGGCTCATTAAAATAAATTATTAAGAGCCAATATCGATTATTTAAATGTATTAAAAAATAGTCAACTGTACGATAGAAACAATTATTTAAACATTATGAATACTTCTCTTATTTTATTTGCTTAGTTTAGTTAATATTAGATTTCTGGAATATCTTCGATCTTCATGTAACTATAATATAATTGTGTAAATGCTTGTATTAATTAGTCCCTGATTTGGTTCCTTTTATTATCAGCTTTTACACAACTTTAGAAAAAATATATTTCAAAATACAGTTTCAATTTTACTATACCTACTATTCTCTTAATTCATGTGGATATTTGTGTCACAGAATACTGAATAATTCAGCTAACAACATTGCTCATTCACACAAATAATTTGAGTCTATAGGCATTGTATTTCGGCTAAATACATTACAAATGGGCTATCAGACTTGTAGGCAATATCAATTTCCCAGAATCTATCCGGCAGAATTTGCGTAATGCTCAACGTTAATTATCTACTTTGTTACGATTTTAGGATATTTTAGGTCCAAATTATAAACGGAACATATTTTTTTTTGATGGGAAATCATCAAATGACTTCTCTGGCCCTGGGCGGGGCGGGAAGGAGTGTCAGACGTTTACTGACTAAATCCCACCTGTTTCTTCGGTTGCCCTTTATATTCCGTGGCCGCGGTAACTACTTGAACTATTGCGCAACCCTGGCAGGAAACGGAACATTTATAGAACAGTCTGTTCCAAGTTCTATCCTCATTTATCCGCAAAACTATCTAGTACAAAATTTTGGGAAATATACCTCAAATAGTTTTCCAAACAAAGAGTAGAGAAACTTGGTATATTTTTGCATAGATAATTTAACCTTTAGACGACCAAGCGACTGCCGGCTGTCGGGCTACTATTGTCTTTCTATTGTGTCTCAAATCACGTGTGTTCGAAGGATTATAACATAAATTACTAAGATATACATATATTGTGTACATTCACAACAGAACATAGGCCTCCATTAAGGGTCACACGTGGTAAGCTGCCATTACCACATCAGTAGTCGGTCTCACAGCTGACCGCTGTGTAGCCGAGTGACGTCATTTACAGGTGGTTGTCGTCTCCTCATGTTCATAACAGCCTGGTTGCTGACTAGATACGTTGAGATTATCTTAGAAGAACTGAAGACCATTAGTATATTTTTATTGGCTTTTGTTTACCTATCCACGACCAAGCGACAGCCAGCTGTCGCGCTGCTATTGTCTTTCTGTTGTGTCCTGAATAACGTGTGTTCAAAGGTTTAATGACGTCCTAAAGTGCCTTTAAATTAAAAATTAAGTATATGAAATAACAAAAAACCGGCCAAGGGAGTGTCAGGCCACGCTCAGTGTAGGGTTCCGTAGTTTCCCGTCCGTCACAATAAGTGTTCCCACTTATGAGTTTAAAAAAAGGCTATTTGTTACGTTGACATACTTAGTACGTAGAAATTATTTATTCAAGTCAAATCAGTAATTTTTTCATAATTTTTAGGGTCCCATAGTCTAACAAGGAACCCTTATAGTTTCGCCATGTCTGTCTGTCTGTCCGTCCGTCCTCGCTTAATCTCTGTGAACGTTAGCAATAGAAATCTGAAATCTATATATATAAAACAAAGTCGGGTTTGTTACAACACTTATAACTCGAGATCGGCTAAACCAATTTTCATGGCTTTTGGTTCGTTGGATTTGTCCCCGCCCCGAATAGCAGAATACATCTTAAAAATAATAAAAAATCGACGAAAACATAATTATAAAAAATTAATCATTTTCCCCTATAGTTAATTCTAAATTCAATTAAAGATTAAAAACTTAAGAGAACAATAGTACTAGGAGCGCAGTAATGTGAAGTGATAATGTGAGAAAATTTAAAATACTGAGATACTTAGTACTTAAATCAATCAAAAGTACTAGGCGCGCAGTTGTGTGAAGTGGTTAATAGAAAATGTGAGCGCAATTTTAAGAAAATATATGTTTATGAACTTAAATAATATCCATCCATACTAATATTATAAATGGGAAAGTGTGTCTGTCTGTCTGTCTGTTTGTCTTTCTTTCACGGCAAAACGGAGCGACGAATTGACGTGATTTCTTAAGTGGAGATAGTTGAAAGGGTGGAGAGTAAGGCTACTTTTAGTCTCTTTTTAACGCGAGCGAAGCCGCGGGCAAAAGCTAGTTTGATATATTAGAGAGATATTGAAATTGGTACCAATATTGGGGCCACCCTAATGTATTTTTTCCCAATTTTTATTTTACCACTTTGTCGGCGTGATTGATATACACATTGGTACCAATTTCAATATTTCTCTAATATATCAAATTTCAGATTTCTAGTGCTAACGTTCACAGAGATTAAGCGAGGACGGACAGGCAGACAGACAGACATGGCGAAACTATAAGAGGAACCCCTTAACCCTGTTTGACTACGGAACCCTAAAAATTATGAAAAAATTAATGATTTGACTTAACTTGAAGTCTGACGAGATCGTCGGACGATTTTTCATACTAATATTATAAATGCGAAAGTGTGTCTGTTTGTTTGTCCGTCTTTCACGGGAAAACGGAGGGACGAATTGATATGATTTTTTAAGTTGAGGTAGTTGAAGGGATGGAGAGAAGCAAAAGCTAGTAGACATATAAATGTAATGAAGATTGTTTGTTGGATTGATCAGATTATTAGGAGACATCTAGAAAATCATTAGTTCTGCCTAATCTTATAAAATGACTTTTGGCCACAGGGCATGTTTTCCCTACTGACTATAACGTGATGTTGTAAAACAGCCTTTGCGCAGCTTTCCTCGATAAATGGGTTATACTGCTTTCAATTTTTTTTTTAATTGCATGCTGAAGTTGCTGTGGTTAGCATGTACAATCAAACTACAGCTTTGTAAGAACAAAAAATCATGCCCATCACACAAAGTTTGTCCTAGGTGGGAATCGAACCCGCGACCTCTGACTTAGCAGTCAAGACACTAACCACTACACAGACCAACAGGCCCGTCATATAGAAGGGATATTAAAAAAAATACCCATTACTGGAATATTTTGGCCAAAACAACTTGTGCTTAAAATAGGATGCAGCTGTCACGTTTTTATGTTTACTCATTTATTAATGCCATATTATTTATAATCACAAAAACTGGCCAGAGAACCTTCAAAAATAAGGATGGTACAACGTGTTATTATTTAAAACTACTTAGTAATTTGAACTAACATAATGGGTCTGTGTACTGATTGGACCAGATTGGACGGTTTGACTAAGGGTTTAAGTATTTTTTTTTACAGAAAATATTTTTTTTTATTTAATCAGTCAATTAAATTTTCATATACACAATATTTACAAACTAAAACAAAATGAAAAACGAAGTATTTTTTTACTACAGGAACATAATAGTTGTGTCAAGTTTTTGAAATTTGAAAACACTATTTAAACCTTCAAACACACGTGATTTGAGACACAATAGAATAACAATAGCAGCCCGACAGCCGGCTGTCTCTTGGTTGTTGAATGGTTAATTATATAGACGCTACTTGATCACTCTAATCAAAGCCGTCCATACTAATAATTACATCACTATTAGCTACATATATTACACATAATTAAAGATCACGTCATGATAAATAGCATGATCCATCACAGTTCACAATTTTATCTTAAATCAGTTTCTGTACAGAATATCTTTTATACAGAAAATGATAAAGATTTTTTTTTTATCATAAATATCTTTTAGTGTTGTATTAATTTTATTTTTATCCCTAGGCACGCTACTGGTTTTGTGCACGAATTCGTTCACAAATCTATACTAATAATAATAAAAAGTTAAAAAGTTTGTTTGTATGTTTGAAAATTTCGAAAAATTAACTTGTGTTGGATAGCCCATAACTCGAGAAAGACTGTAACAATGCTACATCATGCTACGACGGCGACGTACGAAAGCGAAGTAATAACCAAAATGCGGGTGAAACCGCGTGGTTTAATAGTTTAAATATATAAAATAAACAAAGTACATGGAAGTGGTGTTTTTTTCTATCAATGAAACCTTTTTATAATCGGGCCAGTGTTCCCAGAAATCACCTTAGTATAATGTTAGTGTGAATCTCAGACAATATTTAACAATCGCCTTGTTAGCAGCGCTCTAGGCGCATCATTATGTAATTAATTGAATTAAGTTGATTAGTGACATACAAATGTCAAGGTATTCCATGCAACACCACTCATGATATATTGCTGATCTTATCTAGACACATAGTTATTACAATATAGCCTAACTTAGCCTGGATTTTAAGAGAAACTACAAAAAAAAAATCGAATTTTCGAACAAAAACGAATAATTAAATTATCTTAAGATCAAAAGACTTTAAGTAGTTCACTACTAAAAAGCATTTTTTCAATTATCTATTAGTTGCCCCTAGCAACTAAAAAATATAAATTTTGCAATTGGTATCATTGAATGAATAACAAAAGCAATAAACGAAATGAATAATCTACATAATGCTCACCATACAATTGAGTTTAACATATTTCATAAATGCATTATAATTTATGTTGACATATTTTTAATTTTATTACTTTTGAAATATTAAATGTTTAATGCACAATAATCAGTTTATTTATCAATCAAATAGGTATTCACAGCTGTATTAAAATAGATTTCATGAACTGGTTTTACCTAAAAAGGTAATTTTGTCGAATTTTATCGAAATGCATTATTAATATCGTTTGATATTTAAAGATCATTTTTTAAATGTTACATGTAGAGATGAGCTAGAGGCGTCTCATGCATGAGATTAATGCTTAAATTCTCAATGTGCATTGCTTTGATTTGATTTTAACAGGTTTATAACCAAAGGTGCATTCATGTTTATTCCTTGAGAAAACTTGGTCTTGTAATCAATATGAGCTTGTAATCATCATCGATCGAAAAAAAATCGCCGTATGCTTGGACCACACGCGTTCAAGGGCAGAATTTACTTATTATACTTCCAATCCCAATGAGGAAAACCCATGCAATATTGACCGGAACCCAATTTCGCTTCTATCATTTCAATAAAACACAAATAAAAGCCTTTAAATATATTTAAGACTAGCTTTTGCCCGCGACTTCGTCCGCGTGGAATACCTAATAGTTTCCTTTCCTGGGGGATTTTCGGGATGAAAACTATCCTATGTCCTTTCTTCGGTCCCAGACTTTATCTGTACCAAATGTCATTAAAATCGGTTCAGTGGTTTAGGCGTGAAGAAGAGACAGACAGACAGACAGAGTGAGTTACTTTCGCATTTATAATATTAGTACGGATTGAAATAAAATGTTGCCATTGTTTTATTAATGTAAATTGAATCTGTACTTCCAATCTAAAATTCTGTAAGAATAAAAAAACGTAGCGATTAAATGTTTTGAATTAAGTTATAAGAATGTTTTGAATATTTTAAAATCAAAAGGAAATTTTATTATAATGTTAGAGTCAAGGAAACATTCGACAAATGAGCTTTTATAGTTAATATTGTGCAAATCTTATAAGCTTGTAGGGTTGTCACCAATGCAAAACGGAGCGATAATATTATTTAATAAAAAAAAAATGGTGCAGACTTATCTAAACTCAATTTATAGCAGAAAAATTAAGTTCAAATAACGCCTTAAAGGAGAAACTCCCTTTGGGCCCGATTCGTTACACGAATGAAATATGTACGCTGCCGTTCAGTTGTTTATACGGCATAGGCAAAAGTGCTCGCTCATTGATAATAATTACATGTATATCATACGGCGGCGCCGCCGTAAGAACATTGCGACGCCTGACACTTGCTCGTGTGGCCGCCATGCGCCAGTGCGGTGCGGAGTAATGCGGTGCGGTGCGTTGCCGCACCGTGTGGCCTGGCACTTAGGGACAACATGTGACCTCAGATTAGTTTTTTTTTATAAAAAAAAGTTTGATTTCGCCTGAATGTACGTTGTCACTTTTGTCCTTTTTGACCTTTTTGTCGTTGACATGAGGTACGCGCGTACAGGTTAAATGTGTTGTTGTATTCATTTCCCTCGTGAGTAGACCTGTTGGTTTTCTAGATGGACTCGTAAAAATGTAAGTAAGTTAATTCTGTGTGGACAGAAACATTTGTAAAATTACACACGACAGAAGCGGGTAAAGTTTTAGTTATTTTCTTTGCTAAAATGTGGAAATTAATAATGGTGATACCAATGATATTATAAGTAAAAAGGTAGATCTTTTTCACTTGCAATACTTGAAGCATGCCATCCTGCTTTGACGTCTAATTGTATGTGTGCGTGTACTCGTGTAGTGTGCCGTTTTTAAAAATAGAATGTCGTATCAGTAACCTATCTAATACAATGCGGTGATACATTATTAATTTACAATAATGTGGAGTAGGTGTTTACTGCAATACGTAATGATTTCAAAGTATTTCGATGTCAGCTTTTCTTTTGTGTAAAACTCACATTTAAGTGTATATATATATGTATATATATAAGTTCCCCACAGATAACCTACTATAATCTTAATTTTCATTCCTATTCCATATTCCTACCAACAGCTTAGCTCAGTGTTTGAGAAATTAGCGTGTTTAATCAAACTAAAAACAAACAAAAAACAACTTTATTATATTGTAGTACAAGCAACAACACAACCCTGCACAAAAAAAAAACAAATAAATTAAAAAATAATCTCAATTGAATATTCGTTCAACCTTAAAGTGATTAATGATATTACGTCGGCATTATAAATTCATCATTCGTCGTGTGCACGCTATGTGTCGTGTTGGCCACGTCGAGACGAAACGCACCACATATTGATTGCAAACGCCTTTATTACCGGTTATTTTAGGATATCTGGGAAATCACGCTTTATTTTTGTAAAGGAAAAAAGTACTTGAAACTGGGTTTAGAGAGATTCGTGTGTATAGTTTTTGTTACTAACCCTGTACCTGTTGTTTGTGCCCATTGGTCTAGATCTGTTCTGTCTCCAGCTTGTTATGGAGGGAAGTGAAAAACATATTTTTTCTTACTCCTCCGCTGTTCTTTTCTGATTAACTTTGTTGCAGGATCCAAGACAGTTGAATCGTTTCTCCGTGACTCGTCGAGCTTCATTGCTTGGCGCTTTTCTGGCGGACTCCGCTGTTGATTCTGGCTTTCAGGAGTTGCAGTGGTTAGGAATAGTGTGGTGTTGTACCTGTTGTTGCACATGTTATTTCTAGACAACGCTTAGGCACCGCGCAGATGAGGGACAATGGCGGAAAAAATGTCCGCTGTGCGCTCTTATTATTGCTGTCTTTGTGTTGCTTTTGTCCGCTTACAGTCCGCCAGGCGAGGTGCGGTATTGCACGGGCCAAGTGCAACCTTATTGTAGTACTATTAAATGTAAACTGCGGACTTTTTGTCCGCCGTTGTCCATCGTCTGCGCAGGTTATTATGCAACTGTAGGGAATGTAGGTAAAGTGGTGGATTGAGGGATGATTATGACGAGTTGGTGATATGTTCATTATCAATGCAAAATAAAGTACTACCCAGATATCTCATGAGTACTTAGGTATAGATTAACTGTCGTTATTAAGTTAAAAATTAATAAACGACAGTTTGTTACTTACTCTTCAAGCAAAAAGTATTGAAAGGATTTTGTTGAAACTTTACAGTAATACAACTTAAAACCAAACAAACAGGTTACGCTCTGCTCACGTCGGGCAACATCCTTATCTTCTCATACAGTCGATATAAGAACCTATTTACATAATAACGTGAGAACTATTCATCAAAGCAATAAAACTGGGTAATTCCTCACATAAATACGCCGCAACGAATAGTAAGAAGTTAGTAAAAGCCTCAAATCAAGTGCCATTAAATACCGCAAAAATTGAATGCTATTTAGTTATTCTATACGTGTTCTGTACTATCTGGTATTCACACAAGTGATATCATCTTTAAAATAAGATGCGTCTGCGACATTCCATAAATGGTCGTGAACTTGACATTACAGCTTAATGGTCTACTAGCTCTGGCCTGCGTTTTCTTGTTCTACATTCGCGTTTTGTTGAACGATTTTGTCACACTTAAGTACTCTTCTTTGTTCTACTTCTATACATACATTTTACAGATAAATTACACCCAGACACTGAAGAAACAGTCATGTTCATCACACAAAGTTTGTCCTGGGTGAGAATCGAACAAACGACCTCCGGTTTAGCAGTCAGGGTCACCAACCATTTGGCAAGGCATTCTAAAAAAACTTTTTCCCTTCAAAAACTAAAAGCTCAAAAATCGTCGGTTATCTTTTTTTTGGAAAAAGTTTTTTACTTTTTAGTTAGAGGCCCAATTTTTTACTACTTTTTAGAGTAACTTTCAAAATAAAACTACATAAAATCTTATAAAATGAAAACGGCGGAATATAGCAAACATGCTTAATTCATGTAAGACATTGAATGCCACACGAAATTGGATCCATTCACTGGATTTAAGTTGAGATTTATTAATGAAAAATAATAGAGCGTTGTGGAAATAAACAGAATTTAAGTAACATCGATTGGTAAGGCATTTAGAATAATTTTATTTATCTCCTTATCAAGTGGAGTATTTCTACAAATAATCACTTTGCATAGTCGTTATGACTATTTATTTTCGGCTTATGTTTAACTTACCACCGAATATAGTAACATAATGACATGACACTGACACACAATAAAAAAAAGACGGGTTGCACTCCGGGAGTGCCGGCAGAAGTGAAAACTTGATTATAGCTGTCTACTATCCATCCGTCCTACGCTTTTTCGATCAGGTCACGTGTCCTGACGCGAGTTTAAGATTTTATACCCATTACAGAAAAAGTGCTCAACGCCGCTAAAGAAGTTTTCACTTCAAAAACTTTTTCCAAAAAAAAAGAACCGCCTTTAAAAACTAAAAACGCAAAAATAATTAAAATTTCGGAATAGCGGTGGCTTCTCTTCTACCAGTCAATTTGTGTTGCCAGTCAATTTGTGTTGCAAAATAAAAAGTTTTTTATTTTTTACTTTTAAGTGTCGACTCCCAATGTCTGACTGTGTATTACAGTATTTTTCAAAGTAATTTATTTTCAAAATTAAAAAGACGTGTGGCACTTGGAGACTGCCGCGGTATAGCTATTGCATAGCATTTTTTATCAACTTATGTAATTATAATTATTTTTATAATATTTTTTCTCCGGCTTAGCAGTCAGAGCCACTAACCAACAGGCCCTTTAAAACCACTAGACCCATGATGCATATTTTGAGAAAGGTCACGACCGCCATCTTGGATTCTCAAATCAACCTCATTTTTTAGCTTAGCACCCCAAAAAGCCATAAAAACGACACCCATGACGCATATTGTGAGAAAGGTCAAGGCCGCCATCTTGGATTTCCAAATCGACCTCATTTTTGACCTTAGCACCCCAAGAAACCATGAAAACGACACCCATGACGCATGTTGTGAGAAAGGTCAAGGCCGCTATCTTCGATTCTCAAATCGACCTCATTTTTGACCTAAGCACCCCAATAAACCATGAAAACGACACCCAAGTTAAAAGTTCTGCTATTCATCGAAAGATGGCAAAACCGAGTGGGGGGTGTTAGGTTAGGTTATTTTCTTTACGCAATTTCTGGATTCGGTCTCCACGCTCAAGGCCCGTGATAGAAGCTATGCAATAGCAGTTTTAAGCTACTTACAATCTTATCTTATAAAACGAAAATAGAAACTTGAAGAACACATCGTCTATGTATATTTCTTCATTTTTTTTTGTTCTTGGTGAATTTTTCAAGAAGCACTGAACCGATCGCCACAAAATTTATATGGGACCACCCCTGTCATGACTTATCAAACAAAAAAAGAACCAACAAAATCCGTTTACAATTGACGGAGATATCGCGTAACAAACATACAAAAAAAAACATACCGACGAATTGAGAACCTCCACCTTTTTTGAAGTCGGTTAAAAATAGTAAATGATCACCAAAAAGTAGTAAATGACCATCAAATTATGTTTCATAAAGTATTCTAGAAATAACCTATTTTACTTTTTATATGAATTGGACTGATTTTGACTAAGGTAAATAAAATGAATCACTAGTAGATCTGGTTACGTGGTCACAGTTCTAACCTAACCAAACCTAACACAATTTGGTGATCATTTACCTCCTATTTTTTGGTGATCATTTACTATTTTTGGTACGCAAGAACATTAATTTGGTGAGCGTTTAATTTGTTTCCTTTATTGCCATTGAGAAACTTCTATAATAATATTTTATAATAATTTATCATTAACCTTTTAACGACCAATCGACAGCCGGCTGTCGCACTGCTATTGTCTTTGTATTGTGTCTCGAATCACGTGCGTTCGAAGGTTTAAAAACCATTTCAACAAAAACAACAAACTTCGACAAAATTGAATCGTGACCCATTTTGACGATAAATCGTTTGAAGCTGTCAAAATAATAAGACTAGACGTGTGACATTTTTAATACACGTTTACGCGATTGTCGACCTAATTGAATTTGAATGTCTGTAGGAAAATAAGCTTATGGTGGGTCATGATTCCATTGGGTTAATTGTACAACTGTTTTTTATTGCCGTCTTTTTGAGAATCGGTCCATGTGCGAATAGTCTCTTGGTAATAACAGCTTTTTATTAACCAAAGACTTCTAATATGTACGATAATACTTCTATAAGGAAATAGGATGTATAAAGGCAAAACATAAATCGTCTTCAATTGACATTAAACCACTATGGTAATATCGTTAATACATTTAATTAATAAATGTCAACAACACTCTAAAACTTCAAGTACTCATAAATTATACATATTTTTGAAGCAAAGCAGCATTACTGTGTTCCTATTTGAAGAGTATTATTATCTTTGTATTTACGAGACCTCTGGTATTGCTGATGTAAGAAGGTGAGAATATAATACGTCATAGGTTTCCTACAAAGTTCATCACATGGACTAGCATCAAGAATTTATTCAGACGAATCTGTGATTAGTTGTGATGATATACATAAACAAAACAATTACTCAAAGTTTATAAGACATCAAATGATCACAATGAAAATCACGAAAAAATATGGCATGTATATAGAGTGACGACTAGTAATTAGTGTACGATACTTAAACACGTGATTATGCTCATGATAACAATAAATTTTTATTATGGAGCAAAGCCGATATCGCGAAAATATATTAGCTGTTCAGTACATTAGGCAAACATGAATCTACTGTACAACCGATTTAATTTTTGCGTCTTCAGGTTTGTTCCCATAGTAAAGTTGTTGGTTATCATGAGCACAATCACGTGTTTAAGTATCGTACACTAATTACCAGTCACCCTATACATAACCCAAGACCTGAAACTAGTTTGTTTAGAATCGGCAGCAAAATCGGATACAATAATTTTTATTATAGGTTATATTTTTCAAAAAAAATATTATTTGTCACGCCGCCGCCGCCGCCTCTAATATTTTTTAACGACGCTGTACGCTACTGTTCAAACGATAGTGCGGTTTCCCATGTTCGTTGACAGCGGCGCGGCGATAGTGCTACGAGTCTGTAAGAAGTAGCTCGGCAACAACATTTTCAAATATCTATTACTATAATTTATGAAAATAAATAATTATACGTCATAATATCAATTTATTAGTATAAAAGTCGGTTGGGGTGTCTGAGGTTTTGGGTTATTTCATTAACACATTGTATAGTATGACCCTCATACTATATTATGTATATCGTGATTATGCAATATATTTTCGTGTTTTTTTTTTATCGAAGTTGTAAATACACTTATCCATGTAAAGTTTCTGCCAGAAATGGTAGAATATAAGGAACTTAATATATCGCTAACGTCTATTGTACTGTATTCTTACAAATAAATATCTTTCTTTCTTTCTCTCTAGCTCAAACCGTTTGGAGGTAAGCTAAAGGCGGACGGATGGACATGGCAATATAAAGGTTCCTTTTGTACCATTTTTGTACGGAAACTTAAAACGGGGTGATCAAGTACACCATCAGCTTGCTTCTCAATGATAAAAAAGTCATTTCTACAAAATTAATGTAAGCATTGGAACGAGGAAACAAGTCTGTTAAATATCAAAACAATAAAAAAAAGTTGCAAGGTCATGAATGCATCTTTTAGAAACTGTATAAATTGCGTGGGTGTTGCACTTTGATAAATATAAAACTAGTCGTAAAATAGCCTTTTTAAATTATGTCACTCGCTACTAGCTATGCTCCCGGCTTCGTTCTCGTAGATGTTCCATTTATTTTATCACTAGTAGTTCCTAAGCTCGTTTTTAGTTACTACTCTGCTCCCGTGGAGAACACAGCGTGATGGTTATAGGTCATAGCTCATTAGAGCCACCCGGCACCCACTCCGCACCGACTCGCCTCCTGCGGCTAGTATTCTTTATATGGACTTGTATGGGCATGCGCTCACTATATCAACTCCGTAGCGTCACCGTATCGCTACGGTGCCATACAATGCCCAGTTTGCAGCTCTATGTCATATGATAATTTTATAACGGTATTTATATGATATCTAGATTTTATGTCATATAAAGCACCGATTCAAAAGATATTGGACATTAAACATGATAACTTCCTACTGGTTTTCGTTGGTTTTTAACATAAAGAGCTCAACGTCTCGCAAAGAAAGGACAATATATAGGTTGCACCGAATTAATGGTAGCGTTATGTTATATGTGTAACTATCTGACATCGTTCCCATAGATTTCATACATTTACACAAATATAGGTAGATGATATAGATAGATGTGTCATGTGTTGTTACGATAAATATATAATGTTGATTGTTCATCCCACAAAGCTGATAGTGTGTATACCCGACCTCTTAGCAATATTGATCAAAACCAAATTGGAATAAAGGGGTTATTCCGATCTGTCACCTCGTTTTGTCCCCATAGGCTGGTAAATACTGAAAATACTGAGATACTTAGTATTTAAATCAATCAAAAGTACTAGGCGCGCAATAGCGTGAACAGGTTAATAGAAAATGTGTTCCACACATTGCTCTGGGGCACAAATCGGTCGGTATCTGTCACCCGTGGGGACAAAACGGGGTGTGAGATCGGAATAATGCGAATAAAGTACTTTTTGAGTTTTTCCCGGACAAACATTTAGACAAACAGACCGATTCAAATTCTAAAAACTTTATGTTTGACTACGGAATTCGTTGTAGAACATGTATCGAATATTGTTTTTTAAATATTCAATGTACCGTTACGATTTTTTTTACAATGAATGCGAAACAGATAAAATGAAAATTTGAATAAAATATTAAATGCTAAATAGCCCGTAATAAAAAAATACAGCCGTTCTAACTCTGGCTGGTTTTGACAATCGCAACTTCTCTTGAACTGAAGACCATGTTTGGGAATGTGTTATAGCACAAATCTACTTTAGTGTGTCCCTCAAAGTTAAAATTTTCTCAAAAGCAATGCTTGGAGCTATAAAACTTGAAATTGTATGGAATACTCGGTGCGCGAGTTCATCTTGCATTCGGGCGGTTTTTGTATTTACACTCTGTTATTAGGTTCTCTTTTCAGAGAACAAAACTTAACCTTTAAAGAATTACATTGTTGTCAATCTTTCTGTCTGTCAGTCAAGACTCTTTATCTCTAAGACAAGCCCAGAGCATACGCTAAAAGGGTACATGTATGTAGTTCGGCACAAAGCATCGTCATAGAGCACCAGTTAAGGAAATAATTAAAAAAAAACTAAAACGGTAAACTAGTAGATGGATCTAAAAAAAAATTGAATTACTGTAACAAGATTTCTTTGCCTGTGAGTATGCACGGAACCTTTTGTATTTATTTAAGTAGTATATACTTTAATATATAAATAAGTAGGTAATTATGTCTATTCTTTTTTCTATTTTAAGTTGCATTCTTCTATTCTATTTCTTTTTTTTTTCTCTTTATTAGTGCACCTACCATGTAATCTCTGCACCACCCTGGGTAGACTGGTAGAGAATGCCTAAGGTATTAAGTCCACCATTGTACATATGTGCATAAAGTTTAAATAAATAAATAAATAAACCTTCATTGTGCGAGCCCATTTCGCACATGGCACGTATTTTTTTTGTTGTTAAAAATCTGGACCGAATTTTGCTGTTTTACGAACTATAGGTAGATTATGTGATCTACTAATTTAACTTTACTACCTGTGTTCTGTTCTATTCTATGGGTGTTTAAATAATATCCTAAAGCTGCACCTGCTAGGAAAAAAAAAACGCATTAAATAGTAGACAGACGTCGTTCTCGACCTTGAACAAAAAGATCTTCTAACATTCACCTATTCAAGTAGCATAAATTTAAGTAAATATCACATGCGTTAATAAAAAAATATATCACGTGACTAACCAATGATAATGAAAACTGAATTCTTTAGTGAAGATGAGACAGTTCTTATAACATGAGAAAATTAAATACTTTTTTACTGCAAAAATTAAAATGATTTTGTGTACCAAATAAATGTCTTAAGGCCGCTATCACACTGGCGTTTTGTGAGCGTTGGCGTTTGTCCAACGGCTGACATCGTCACACACGACGGTAATGCGGCGTTGTAATCGTATGTGTCTAATGTATGACGATGGAGAAACGTCAAAGTTCATAAGACGTCAGTGGGATAGCAGCCACGTGTAACAGAATTTCCTGAGTTGTGTTTTTGCGAGAAAAAAAAATCACAGCAATTAAATTATCCATCCATACTAATATTATAAATGGGAAAGTGTGTCTGTCTGTCTGTCTGTATATTTGTCTTTCTTGCAAAACGGAGCGACGAATTGACGTGATTTTTTAAGTGGAGATCATGTGGAGATAGTTGAAGAGATGGAGAGTAACATAGGCTACTTTTTGTCTCTTTCTAACGCGAGCGAAGCCGCGGGAAAAAGCTAGTATATTATAAACTTTAACCTAGAATCAAATATCTACAACAATCATGCTACTAATATTATAAATGTGAAAGTTTGTTAAACCTTCAAACACACGTGAATCGAGACACAATAGAAAGACAATAGCAGCGCGACACCCGGCTGTCGCTTGGTCGTTGAAAGGTTAAGATGTTTAATACTCTTTTACGCAATAACTACTGAACGGATTTTGTTGAAAATTTACAATTATATAGTTTAATCTTCAAAATAACATTTAGACTAATAGTCTACATAACTTCACGTTTTGACCTATCTATGGGTCCGGAGCAGTAACCAAAGTCCTAACATTACTCGAATGTACAACCACACTGGGAGACAGCTACTAAATAATAAGATAAGAGCTACTGTCAATAACACCAGTGTCCAAAAAAAGTTTCAATTAACCATAAATATTTACAATAATAATTAAATATGACATTTTTAATTCCTGACTCAATATTTTAGATGCGTCAAATCACTTCGGTCTGTGTTTATTGTCTTAAATTAGGAATCCGTACTAATATTATAAATGCAAAAGTAACTCTGTCTGTCTGTCTCTTCTACATGCCTAAACCGCTAAACCGATTTGAATGAAATTTGGTACAGATATAGTCTGGGACCCGAGAAAGGACATAGGATAGTTTTCATCCCGGATATCCCCCGGGAATAGGAAGTATTATTCCACGCGGACGAAGTCGCGGCCAAAAGCTAGTAGGTATAGTTAATAATTTATTAAAATGAAAGAAAAAACAATAAATCATGTTGCAATTAATATATTGAAAAATTACGTTTCTGCAAACAACTCAAAATAAGTTCTAAGTATTTGTTAATTTTTAGGGTTCCGTACCTCAAAAGGTAAAAACGGAACCCTTATAGGATCACTTTGTTGTCCGTCCGTCCGTCCGTCTGTCCGTCTGTCAAGACCCTTTTTCTCAAAAGCGCGCCATGATATCAAGCTGAAATTAGGTAATATCACATACTCTGGTCTGCTATCTCTCAAAGCAGTGAAAAAATCAAGTTTCTAAATCAACGCAATAAAAAGATACGGTGGTTTATATTGCATATTTGGACATTTACAAGGAAATCAAAACCTATAGGGTACTTCCAATTGACCTAGAATCATGAAATTTGGCAAGGAGCAAGGTCATATAGCAGAAGTAAAGGGAAAACTACGAAAACCGTAAATTTGTAGTTAGTTCACATCAGGCGTCCGTTTGTCCGTCTGTCTGCCAAGAACCTTTTTCTCAGGAACGCGTCGAGATATCAAGCTGAAATTAATATCACACACTTAGGTCTGCTATCTCCCAAAGCAGTGAAAAAAACAAGTTTCTAAATCAACGCAATAAAAAGATACGGCGGTTTATATTGCATATTTAGACATTTTCAAAGGAATCAAAACTCAAAACCTATAAGGTACTTCCCATTGATCTAAAATCATGAAATTTGGCAAGAAGCAAGGTCATGTAGCACAAGTAAAGGAAAAACTCTGAAAACCGTAAATTTGTAGTTAGTTCACATCAGGCGTCCGTCTGTCCGTCTGTCTGTCAAGAACCTTTTTCTCAGGAACGCGTCGAAATATCAAGCTGAAATTAATATCACATACTCAAATCTGCTATCTCCCAAAGCAGTGAAAAAATCAAGTTTCTAAATCAACGCAATATAAAGATACGGCGGTTTATATTGCATATTTAGACATTTTCAAGAGAATCAAAACTCAAAACCTATAGGGTACTTCCCATTGACCTAGAATCATGAAATTCGGCAAGAAACAAGGTCATGTAGCCCAGATAAAGGAAAAACTCCGAAAACAGTAAATTTGTAGTTAGTTCACATCTGTCCGTCCTTCTGTTCGTCCGTCTGTCAAGACCCTTTTTCTCAGAAACGCGTCTAGATATAAAGCTAAAATTAATATCACATACTCGGGTCTGCTATCTCTCAAAACAGTGATAAAATCAAGTTTCTTAATCAACGGTATAAAAAGATACGGCGGTGTATATTGCATTTAGACATATTGCGAGGGATTCAAATCCTATAGGGTACTTCCCATTGACCAAGAATCATGAAATTGGGCAAGAAGCTAGGTCATCTAGCACAAGTAAAGGAAAAACTCCGAAAACCGTAAATTTGTAGTTAGTTCACATCCGTCCGCCTGTCCGTATGCCAAGACCCTTTTTCTCAGAAACGCGTCAATATAACAAGCTGAAATTAATATCACATACTCAGGTTTGCTATCTCGCAAAGCAGTGAAAAAATCAAGTTTCTAAATCAATGCAATAAAAAGATACGGCGGTTTATTTGCATTTAGACATTTGCAAGGGAATCAAAAACCTATAGGGTACTTCCCATTGACCAAGAATCATGAAATTTGGCAAGAAGCAATGTCATGTAGCATAAGTAAAGGAAAAACTCCAAAAACCGTAAATTTGTACTCATTTCATAAAAAAAATAACGGAATCCTCGTTGCGCGAGTCCAACTCGCACTTGACTGGTTTTTTTGTAGTATAACGAACTGTTGAAATACAAAAACGCCGGTTTTAACCGCCCACATTTTTCAGCCGTCACATTTTTCGGAAAATATAAACAAATGCTATGAAACATTTATTGTTAGATTAGGTGTTCGAAGGTTTAAATACATAATTTTGATTTTTTATTGTCTTATTAAAAAGCCCTTTGAATGATTGATTTGTACTGACCTGTCAGTATTAAATATAACTTTACCTAAAGTTCTGTTAGCTTCAAATTCATTACTGCATAATTTGCATAATAATATGTAAATAATCTGTGAATAAAAAGAAAACAAAAGCAAACGTTTGGTAAGTATATAAAGTCGGATTGCAAATAGTTCCTTCAGATCGAAGCAAATAGTTGATATCCCAATAACAAAATGGTAAGCATAATATTTTTTTTAGTTTTCAGAACTTTAAGATATTGATTTGTTTCTTTTTTATTTAATATAGAACTTTTTTTTTGTGAAAGTAACAACTTTTGTGTTGTATTGTTTTTTTTTGCGTAGCATCCATACAGTAGTTTCAATTTAATTATTATTATTTGTTCGCATTCTACAAAATAAAAAGATTTTGTCTATTAAAAATAAACTTGTCTATTATTGCTTGTGCCCGCGACTTCGTCCGCGTGGATTAATAGTTCCCGTTCCTGGGGGATTGCCGGGATGAAAACTATCCTATGTCCTTTCCCGGGTCCCGGACTATATCTGTACCAAAATTCATTCAAATCGGTTCAGTGGTTTAGGCGTGAAGAAAAGACAGACAGACAGAGTTACTTTCGCATTTATAATATTAGTACGGAAGTACGGATTCATTTAATTTTCAACATTCTTAGCTTTTAAAACTCTTGCTTAAAATTTTAAAACCTCTTCCAGAAAGTGTTAGTAGTTCTTGCAATGGCGGTCGCTTGGGTAAGCGCCGCCGCCGTCGGCGCCGTTGACGAAGATGCAACGGCATACGTGGCTGCTAATGACTACAACCAGAATCCTGATGGATCCTACCAATATGCTTATCAGACCAGCAATGGAATTTTCGGCCAGGCCGCTGGCGTCGTCGTAAACCCGAACTCAGTAAGTTGTTTTGTAAATAATACCAGTCTTTTAGCCTGTTGCTCTGCTACTGCAGGACAAAGGCCTCTTCTCATACAAAGAAGGGAGAAAGGCAAGGCTTCTTACATCGTTCAAAATATTCTATCAGGGGTGTAATTCGGGGTTGCAAAATGTTTACCATAGTTACCGTGATCCCGGAACATAAAGGCAACCGAAGGAACATGAGTGGGTTTTAGTCAGTAAAAGTCTCACACGCCCTCCCGCCGCACCCAGGACGAGCAGTCATTTGATGATATCCCACTCCCCAAAAAAGGGGGTGTTATGAAAATAGTAGATAAAATATGACATGTGTTATACCAATGATACCACAATGATACTGAGAACTCGATCTTGAAAGAGACAACGATTAAAACTTGCAGTTAAAAAAAATCGTTCCTCCACTATTGGCTCAATTTTAGCCTAACTAATGTAACCTGTCGATTTACCTATAAATTCAGTTTAACAGATCTATAAATTCAGTTTAATACTCCAACCCTAGATGGCGTTGTAGTAAAAAACTTAAATCTTTTATCATGGAAACAAAAATATAATAAAAACTACACAATTTTAATAACGCTTGCCAGCGATTGCGTTTTCACGGATGCAATTTTATTTGATATCGAGTCAGATAAAAAGAAGCCTTTATCCTTTCTTGAGGTTAAAGTGTGCCCCATTGTTTTCATCACAATCGATTCAGTGTTTATCCTCCCCATGGAAGCATTTCAAAAGGACCGGACAGAATGACACACACAGACACACATAATATTAAAATTTATAATATTATATATCAATTGACATTTTTTCCTGTATTTTTCAGGATCACGCTTCCTTACAAGTGACTGGTGAATTTAGATACCCGCGACCAAACGGTTCACCCGTCAGTGTGACTTACGTTGCTGATGAAAACGGTTTTCAGCCTAAGGTACGTTAACTTTTACTGTTGCTTCATCTTCTTCTTCAAAGTAGGCAGAGGCTTTTCTGCCAAGATGCAGGGGTTATAAGCTCTTGGCTCGAAAGCAGGGGAAAACAGTTGTGTTACAACTGTTTTCAGACAATGTTATAAGTGTGCAAATTTTACCATAAGCTTAAAAGTTCTTATTTAGCTTTTTGATCCCATATGATCATCGTCTGATAAGACTAATCATGGTATTTCTCAACATCTACCTATGAAGAGACCTGTCAGGATGAAAATACAGCTATTGTATCGGCTAAATATTGTTTTGTAACCCAAGTAAATTGTTTTTTTTTTTTGCATTACAGGGCGAACACCTTCCCGTTCCACCTCCCACTCCTGAAGCGATCCTCCGAGCTCTGACCTACATCGCCGCCCATCCTCCTCAAGAATCAACTCGCAGGGTACTCTAAACCTACCAGCGGTTAGGAAGCAAGCTAGTACAATAAGCAAGTTAACTGACCAAGCTAGTACAAACTCCACTGCCATTTCTGATAGTCAATAAAATAGTTTTTTGAGTATTTGAGTTGTATTTATTTACAAACATTATAAACCAATAAACACAACTTACAAGAAACAGCATTAACAACTACAACATGACAACAACAACAAACATAACAGCAACAACCAAACATTTAACCCAACCAAAAACATTTCATCGTGATACCATCGTTACCTTTATTTGCAAGCACTTTGATAGTGTACAGGCTACATCCGGTGTCATTTATTATGCGGGCCTTGTGGAAACTAGAACCAATTTACGTGCGTTTAAGCCCTTCTGCCACACCTATTCGGAAATCAATCGTAACAGCTCACATTTTAATAAATTATATTTCGTGTGGCTAGGTAATCTGGGCTTTTCTCAGTTTCATACAAAACTGAGCGTAGTACGCGTAAGCTTCGTCAACAGTGGCATGCAGGCGTACACCAAACGTAAAGTAACATCTTCGTCAACAGTGGCATGCTGGCGTACACAAAACGTAAAGTAACAGCTTCGTCAACAGTGGCATGCAGGCGTACACCAAACGTAAAGTAACAGCTTGGTCAACAGTGGCATGCAGGCGTACACCAAACGTAAAGTAACAGCTTGGTCAACAGTGGCATGCAGGCGTACACCAAACGTAAAGTAACAGCTTGGTCAACAGTGGCATGCAGGCGTACACCAAACGTAAAGTAACAGCTTCGTCAACAGTGGCATGCAGGCGTACACCAAACGTAAAGTGACAGCTTCGTCAACAGTGGCATGCAGGCGTTAACCAAACGTAAAGTAACAGCTTGGTCAACAGTGGCATGCAGGCGTACACCAAACGTAAAGTAACACGTAGGCGTTTATGCAGCTAAGCTTTCGTGGACAGTGACACTAAGAGATAACGATGGTTGACTGTAGTCCGCCTCTGTACATGAATTTTGTGCATAAAGTGTAAATAAATAAATAAATGACGAAAGATGGGACTCAATCCAAATGTATGTCCCCAACAAATGGTGCTCATCTTCAGAGGATCTATGGGTCACCTTATTTTACACCTAAAGAAACCTAAAATAACCTATAAAATACAGTTTGTGTATAATGATCTCAGCAATCTGGCATTTCTTTAGTGAGATCAATTCTCTGGTACTTTTGCGGATATTTTTCTTAAACTATCCTGAAAACAATTCCTTAGTATTGGGTGACCACGAAGTAAATTACTTCGTGTCGGTGACTTTAACCAACTTATTTTGACTGGCACGCTGCGGTGGACGGGGATCATCCTGTTAATTTGCAAGGTCCCACTCAAACGAGCTTTTGTGATTCTTTCATCGCTTGCAATTTGCTGGAGTACTACTCACTTGTAATGTGAACAGTAAGATTCATGTCCTTATCTTGTCCAACAACGAAGAAGCCGCCTCTTGGAGCCTCCATCCATCTATTGTACGAAGACTCACATCATTTGGCACTCTTCATATTATTATCTGCCGACTTCGTTATACTATATTACCTGCATTTTCGGCCTAAAGTTATGGCTCATGCGAATAATGATGCGTTAATCGAAAAATTATGTATGGTATCAATGCTAAATGCTTTGGAAAAAGCTGTAATTTTTTTTATGTCACTACAACTTGCTTCATTACGTACTCATCCATCTAAAAAAATATAACGTATGGCTCACTTTAGTATAGATCTACTTACGTTGATACGTATTCATTTCCGCTCTTAAATATCACTTTTTTATGTATACATCTTCAAAGACTGCATAATTTGCATCCATCTTTTAATCTTTGACACTTAAAAACAAGTAAAAAAAACTCATTTCTATTCTGGACATTTGGTATATAAAGCCGAATTGTAAATAGTTCATTCAGATTGAGACAAAAAGTTGACATCCCAATACCAAAATGGTAAGCATTGTATTTAGCTTTAAGCATAAAGTGACCTAATAAAAGCGTCAAAAATGAGACTAGTTTGTTTTTATACAATCCATTGACATTTTGTCGTGTAAAATATCAACTGTTATGATATTTTGTTTTCACTTTAAAAATAAAACATCAAAGCCAATTTTAATTTAATTTACTGATCTATTGTCAATTTTAGGAACCATTTTATTCATTGAATTGTCATTATTTAAGATTACCATTTTTTTCTCTTCCAGAAATTCTTAGTATTTCTCTTAGTGGCGGTCGCTTGGGCTAACGCTGATGTGTCCCATGTCGTTAACGACGAGAGGTACGCTCCTGTGGTCAGGAATGACTATGAAATAAGCCCTGAGGGTGCTTACCGTTACCTCTACGAGACCGGCAATGGAATCTTCGGCCGCGCCGCTGCTGTCGTCGCCAACCCTAACACAGTAAGTGACTTGACAATATTAAGCGAGAGATGTATTAATTAAGGAAAAAATACAGCCAGCAATATAGATAAGTAATCAGGGATGTCAGATATAATAGAAATTTTCTCATAAACTTGAAACGAAAATTTAACAAACTTTTATTAGAAAACTAAGCTAAATTCCTAACATTAAAATTTAACATCTCAGGGCCTATTATTCTCCTTACTTATTATGTGCCTTGTGTACCACTATACATCTTTGCTACAATCGACTACAGATAATTGTAGTACAATTATAAAAATTACACGTCACATATTGAAAAGTCTTGAAATAGAAAACTTATTTAGTTAGCATCCATAATACCATAATTCCATTAATTTATACTTACTGGACGTGTAGTGTACTTTGCGGTAATTAAGGCTTAGCCTGCGTTATATTTACCTATGTATTTCCGAGTATAGTAGCTGCATGAGGCAAACACATATTTTAATTTATTCTTTAGTTGGGTCAATAGTAATTAAAATGCATTTATTATAAAATCAATTTAATTCGCAAAGTTATAACTGTCTATTGTGAAGTGAATTGTGTATGATAATGAGAATTCGCAAAGATTTATTGATAAGTCATTTAAAATTATTGTTGTTTTTTTAATGTTAAATATTCTTTTACACAGAAATACAGAGATAAATTAAAAAAGGCAAATATAAGTAACAATATTCAGCCGCTAGATGTAAAATTTAAAAGCAAGAATATCTTGCATTTGGCAAAATACATCAAAAGAAGCCAAAGTAAAATTGGTTGAAAATTCAAATTCACAAAAAAAAAAAAAAAATCATACCTTTTTTTATAATACAATTTTTTGTTGTAATTGTATGTGTGAAGCGTATTCTATTGTACTCAAAAATAGTGTCACTATCTATCGGTGGTTCACTTAATGTAGTAGTAGTTAGGCTTTCGCCTGGGAGACTGGAAGTCAATCCTAGAATAGTAGGGAGATGATGAGATAAAGACTTTCATAGTTCACTTTTTTTTTTAAATAATTTTAACTCTTTAATATCAAGAGTTCTTTATTAAAATCACAAGCATAAGTATAACCGCAGTGACGTTTTAATGGTTTAAAAAACGAACTCACAATATTACGTAAAGCGATAGCGGTGTCAACTGTCAACAACTACCTAAAAATGACCATGCATTTTGATGCGCTGTTGATTAACCTTCGCATGATACGAATTAATTTTCAACAGAGTTAATAAAGTATAAAGTTTTCTAGATTTCCAGAGGTTTGAGAGTTTATTATTAATATTATTATTATTTGTAGACAGGCAGGCAGTTAAAACAACTGATAACGCCCGCATCCTGTTAATTTTCACTAGTTCATTTCTTGCAGTTGAGTAAATATTTGTCTAGTCGATTTTTAAATTGGTTCACACTTAGGGCTGAGACCCCATTTTCCGGGAGCTTGTTCCACGCTGCAACTACTCTATTACTGAGAAAGTGTTTGTGAGGATTGTTATTTGATCTGTTAGTGAGAAGTTTGTAGAGATTATTTATTACTTTAATGTCAATAATTATTATATTGTGCTCTAAAACTTATAAAAGTTTACATCGAAGCTTAGAATATAGACTTTTTTAATAGGACTAGAATTCTATAGAGTTTTTATGTAACTTATACTTGTTAAGGTAAAGGTGGGTTCGCCGAACCATGACTTAAAATTTCATCCTCATACCTATCGTAAAAGTTACTTGTCAAAATAACTAAATAGGTGTAAAAACAAATGTTGTAAAAGTTTGTTGTGGTGATGAGATAGATTAAATTAAAAGTTTAAATCAGAAATAAAAACACCTCACTGTCACAATGACCAAATCAGTACAATAGTAATTAATCATAATTTAGATTGCAACCAAATCAACACTGATGCTAATGACTTCTGTAGCAAATGAGAAACAATAATTCATAAAACGCTCATAGTGCAAAATCTTCGCTAGGGTTCTGCACCATCTTAAAATATTAAAACCGAGATAAAAATATACATGTCTCTTGTACTGAAATTCCCGTAACTTTTTACTTAGCTTATTTTTTTATGCCCTTGCCTATACAGAATTAGACCAATAAATTTTACAAAAAGTATTATTTTAATTCAATTTGTAATTCTAGACATTCCAGATGTCTAGAATTATTGTCTTATGTCTCAAGTTTTTTTTCTTAATATTATTTTAATTCCTTTTTATTAATATTTGGTACTTTTTACAGTGACCTATACAGCCGTTGTACTACACATTGTATAAAAAATCTACCAATTAAAGTTTAAAATGTCTACCTGTTCACGTTCAAAAGACTTACAAGCGGTAGTACACAGAGAATAGGGTCCATTTTGGGCACCGTACCCTAAAAACTGCAGAAGTTCATTGTCTCAACCTTGCAGGTGAAGGGTTTGTGGCATTACCAGTGATGCCATGCTACTGTCTAGCCGATAATTTGATGTTGTGTCAAGGCCCAAATGTATATTAACAGTATTATGTTAAATTAATGCGAAGAATACTAAGAACATAATTAAATTATATTGATAGTTAAATAAAAGCTTTGGGGACCTTGTCGCCAGCAAACAAATTGATGGAAACTAGTTTTGTATCACGTTGTGGCCACGTGTTGTCGTAAATGACAGACAGTGTGTTGGGATTCAATATTAACTTACTATTTGTTCCATACAAAGTCTAACGAGGAAGGAACTTCGGTTCCGCATTGATTGTGTCAACAAGTCGACTGGAATTTTCGAGAACCAGGATTCTCGAGAGCCAATTGCTATCTAAATTTTAAATATAAGGAATAAAACGGAGAGTTCTTCATCTTAAAAAGGAGAATCCTCTCTAGACGATTAATTTGTCGAGTAGGCTTATGCCTAAAGGTTGTCGTCAGGATTTTGACGAGTCAAACTCTGATTGCGCGATTTAGAACAACAGTTCATTTCACACGTTGAACCATAGGTGTCGCCGCAAAACTTTACTGCCATACAAAATGACAACCACCTACAAAATTATAAAAAAGAGGATTTATAGAAACTACGTATTTTCGAAATATGTTTTTGTTTTTATTTGTTGAAGACAAATACTGTTGTTACTTTTACATACATTATTGAGTAGCGACTAACATTATTTTCTTTATTTCACAGGAGTACGCGTCCCTGCAAGTAAAAGGTGACTACAGATACCCAGCTCCCGATGGCACACCCGTCGAGCTGACCTACGTTGCTGACGAGAACGGTTTCCAGCCCCAGGTACGTTGACCTTCACCGTTGCTTCATATTCTTCTTCAAAGTAACCAGTTAGCAGGATAGCGTCAGAGGTCAACTGTCTTCGGACACAAGTACACAACCGTAGATTCTATTGGTAGACAATTTGGGAATATTTTCGGGCAAAGCTGTAAGTGTGCTGATTAGTCAATTTCCATAAGCTTGAAAAGTTATGAGTTAATGATATTTAGTAAACAAATGTTTTTATTTTTCATAAATTGCTTGGAGGTTCCACAAGATCGTTGTCTGGTAGGACTAATTGAATTTCTGGACATCAACCTATGATTAGATCTGACGAAGCCAAAACACCTATCCAATAACAGTGTTTTAGTTTAGTCCACTAAATATTGTTTCGTTACCTCTCTAACAATTTCTTTCTTTGCTTTTCAGGGCGCTCATCTCCCCGTCGCTCCCCCTACACCTGAGGCAATCCTCCGCAGTTTGGCCTACATTGCTGCCCATCCCCCCCTACAAGAGCCGGTTCGCAAATTCTAAGCCCATCAGCGGATAAGAAGAAATCTAATACAAACGAACAAGTCAACTGTCCAAGCTAGTACAAACTCCACTGCCATTTTTTGTAGTCCATAATAACATTTTGTTTGAATAATTTAGTTGAATTTATTTACAAATATCATAACATTACATTATACCATTACATTATAAAAAACATAGGTACAACAACAACAATAATTTCAAATATAACAATAACAACAACACACATAATAAGTTCAAACATAACTTCAAATATAACAAAAACAACAACCACTTCAAATAAAACAACAACAAACAAACATTTAAACAGCCAAAGACATTAATCCATCATTTTACAATGACAATAGCAGCGCGACAGCCGGCTGTCGGTTGGTCGTTGAAAGGTTAACTGGAAAGTTGAAGCCAACGCTAAAAAAAGTTGACTTTTCGAAGAAGTCGAACAAACGTCGACACAACGATACTTAAGAAATATTCTTGACAATACAAAGTTGATTATTCATGATTAAAACTCGCTTTTGTGGTACAACGTAAAACTATCTCAGATCTCAACTTTGCACTTTAGCCTTGAGAAAGGTTTCGATAGTACATTATTATCTTCTTTTGTGAAACTTGATTAATTGAGTAGTCAGCAAAATCTATACTCATATTATAGAGCTAAAGATTTTGTCCGTTTGTTGTTGCTTGTGAACACAGCAATCTCAGTAACTCATTACTTATCCCTAGCCATTTTCGCAACTATGTTGGGATTCGGTTTCCAGCCTAACCACATTCAGCTGGACACCAATGATTTATATGGAGCGACAGCCTATCAGGCACGACCCATTTCCGCGGCGACTAGATACCCCTTAGTTAGATTAATCAGACTTTCTGGCTTCTGACTACCCGTATCGACTGTCAATGCTCTAGGTACAAATTACAACCGGGACCAATGGACCAATTACGTGCTTTCCGGTGCATTGGATGTCAGTCATGTGGTTGCGGAATGTTTATAATAGTTACCGTGACCCTGGAACATAAAGGGCAATCGAAGGAACATGAGTGGGTTTTAGTCAGTAAAAGTCTGACACGCCCTCCCGCACCCAGGACGGAAGCAGTCATTTGATGATTTCCCACTCACCAAAAAAAAAAGATGTCAGTCATGTTCAAAATTAACTTTTTTTTTTGGTGAGTGGGAAATCATCCAGTTCAATCCAATCCAGTTTTGTAGGCTTATGCCACTTAACCCCAAAAATCATTTCACATCAACCCCAAAACTCTATTGCCCTTACTAATAATCACTGTGTAAAGTTATGCAATGAATAAAGCCTGTGTAACCATACATTTTTAACTTTATGCAGTGTTTATTACTAAGGCGCTATATGTATAGCTTTACTTAATTTTAATAACTAAAATTGCTTTAGGGTGTAAATTAAACTAAATGAATGTATGGGGCGTAGAGTTTTGGCTTTTGGGTTTAGTGGCAGCCGTTTGGTGGTTTCTGTACAGGATACTATGAAATCTGCAATACTATTATATTTAAACCCTCTCTCATACTATAATGGATCTAATCATCAACATCAATAGCTTACAACAGTCTACTACTGGATTCGGTCCTTTTCAATCGCAAGCCATCGTTTTCCATTTTCGGTACACAGAATATGTTGTCACTGTGAACTAATATTGCATCATAATATGATAATAATGATTGTAGCATAATATGCTTCGACAACCATATCCAAATATAGGATTTATAAAATGATGCCAGTTGTTTTAAATCAGTTCATAGATAAATAAAAACTATATAAAGAATTTAGGATAACTGTCAGTCAGTTTTCACTAAATGGGTAAGATAACGCACAGCCAAAACATGTGTGTTCATTGTGAAAAGTAGCAAAGGATTCATATTCATATATTCATATTCTTTATTGCACACAAACAAGAAAAATAAATAAATAATGGTAGCAAATAAAATTAATAACTAAAGGATTTTGGGAATTCCAGCTCTTAGGGGTAATTTGGGGATGGAAGTTTCAAGATATCCTCGCGGGCGAAGCCGCGGGATATATCTAGTAAGATTTATTTCTTCACAGGAGCGTTTGCAGCAATAGCGTATCTCGATAAAATAAAGTAATTAGGTTAGTTTCTGCCTTGTATGAAGTCATTAACCACAAAATATGGTTTCTACAAACAATAGGATTATATACTAAGATCCCAAAATCGGTAGACTTACGTTATTATAGTGTTACATACGTGTGATTTGTAAATAAATTGGGGAAAGTGAAAAAAACGCGTTAATTGTATGGGAGCTTACTAAAATATTTTATTATTCTATTCTGTTTTTTGATATTTGTAGTTATACCAGCAATAGAAGTACATCATCTGTGAAAATTTCAACTAACGATCACGGTTTATGACATAAAGCCTGATGACAGACGGACCGACTGACAGCCTAAGTGTAGGGCCTGAGTGCCCGCTCAAATCAAGCGTCCAGCGGGGCGGGGCGTGCGGTGTCCATTATCAAACAGATGCATTAACACGTAGGTGTCCTGAGTGGCGACCGAGCGGCGTGAAAACAACTTGCACGCAACGCTGCACGCTTCGCTGAACGCTCTCCACTCAGTTCGTACACTTACAGCGGAGTCTAGTAATAGGGTCCTGTTTTACTTTCTGGGGACGGAACCCTAACTAGCTGTATCATGCACCCATTCTCACACAAACTTTCATCTTCACCCTTGATCCACACCTCCGATTGATGAATGACGTAGCCCGGACAGCACTCGGATCTTAGACCATTAGTAAAAGTAAGTACAGAAAACGCAAATTTTATCCTCATATTTAAATTCTTATTTAATTAATGAGATAAGAGCAATATATAATTTTATTTTATTTACTCTCCGTCGAGGAATGCATAAGAATATGGATATTACGTACAAGTAATATAAATTAAGATTATGTACATACAAATCTGCGTATTTGTAAAGTTCAGCTAAAGATTGGCATTTAGAACTAAACTAAATAATTCGCTGAACTTAAGGAAAATGCGACAAAATATCGTCATTTTAGATGCAGATGAAGTAATAATGAAACCGCAAAAAAGAGGCTTCGGTACCTTTATTGTTTTAAAACTGAATGTGTTACATCTATAGTCAACAGTATAACTTAATCTAATAATAAGATTAAAAAAAACCCGCAGGGCAGCTTGTGGCGAGCTGTCGGGCAGTAGCGACCCCGTGGACCTGACCTCCTGGGAGACCCTTTGTTCTTCATCTCTGGCTTGCCTCAACTGGCCGGTCAGAGTGAGCACTGACGAGGAACAAGGCTCCCACCTCACTCTTGCCTTAATTGGCTGGTTTGAGTGGAGATTCGCAAGAGCAAATTTGCTCGGGTGAAGGAAGTATTCCAGTAAGATGCTGGTAGGGATCTTGACCATACTTCTGGGATTGTCCTGATAGCCGTGGAATACCTCTCCACTCCTCCAGCACCTCGATATATGTTGCCCCCTTGTCGCTACGTCACTATGTGCTAGCGGCCGTTTTCGGGGGCCCATTTACTGAGTGTGCAAGTCACCCCCTGCCTTTTTATCCGTGTATACAAGCATTGGTTAGGCAGGGGCCATAGCCATTCAATAGTTTCAGATAAGTAATCCATCTTAGCAACCCAAACCCATAGTTCAATACTTTCTTTATTCCATGACCTGCAATAGACCACCACCAACCGGGGGTTGACCTTAGGTGCACTTGAGTGGTGCATATAGGGATAATCGCCGGTTGGTGTCCCACTTTATATAATAAAGCTTTATTTAAGGGGCCTCTGCGAGTTGGCTTCGGCCCCTCGTACGCCTTTCAATGGTCCGGGACCCCAGGGTCCCGAGTAACGTAAAGTTTAAAGATTAAAAATATAATTATTTCAATCGTTTTGTCAGTAAATATCACAGAATAAAGCCTTTTTAAAACGAAAACATACTTAATTTTGTACCTCTAGCGCTTGTAAAGGGTTCTAAGCTCCACTTATTAGATACAAGTAAGAAAGTTATTCTCTCAGCACACGGGCCGTATACTACTACAACATATCGCTACCGAGTTGCGAACTACAATAGAAAAAAATCCAAACAGAATTTTGATCCCGATGGCCGATATCAATGGATAACCCTAGTACGCAGAAGAAGCTACAGTGTCCTCTTCCCACATCATCGAACCGAAAGGACGGCAATCCGACACGTATGGGGCCATGTCAAATCACGAGGTTTCTACCGGACTCTCATTCACACTCTCATTTTACGGCACGCTTTACAGTCTAAACCGTTTGATAGAGTTCGACATAATGGGGTGTTATTGAATTCATCTTAGTTAGTGACATAGGGTATATTATTTTTTTATTAATTTTAAAAAAAGGAGAAAAAAAAATATAATTTACATCTCTCATATTCGGTAAGTAGATTCTTATTACCCCCAAATGGAGCTAATAAGAATCTACCTTTTTACATAACCAATTAGCGCTCTAGGGTATTAATGTAGCTAGAAAAGCCCTAGGGCGGTAAGTAATTAAAAAAAAATCTCTTCACTCTTTCAAAAAGTTCGCGTACATCTAACCATCATACCAACTGGCAATAGACATCATGCATTCAGCCTAATGACAAAAGAGGTCGCTTCGCTATTCAGCCTTGTCTTCGTATGAGTATATAGTCATCAATTTTAAATATCGAACGGCGAAGCTCGATTTCGTCCTTGAAAAAATAAATTAAAAAACAAAAATGAAAAAAGGCGGGAACAGAAAACTTGAAATTTGAAAATTGTTCTCATTTCACTATAAATATCCATACTATAATCCATACTAATATTATAAATGGGAAAGTGTGTCTGTCTGTCTGTCTGTTTGTCTGTCTGTCTGTATGTTTGTCTTTCTTTCACGGCAAAACGGAGCGACGAATTGACGTGATTTTTTTTGTTTTTTCTTTGAATTGAAGCTAGTCTACTATAAATTTCAAAAAACCCAACTGCAATTTCGGGAGTTGGTGGCAATTGCATGAAACAGTAACAAAGCCACCGACATCCGAAATTGATTAGGTATTTACTTATCCAATGGGACCCTTTGCCGGCCTTTTAATTCGAACCCGAGGTTTAACGTTCAGGAGTCGCGGTTGCGACCGCAACCATGAGCAAGCTACAAGTTGTATGAAAGCAGGCTGAAAACGAGAATAAATAAATAAATATCCTGGGACAACTCACACACGCCCACCTGATCCCAAACTAAGCAAAGCTTGTACTATGGTAACTAGACAACTGATAAACATACTTATATAATTTATAAATGCATACATATTATAGATAAATTACATCCAGACACAGAACACACAATATTATGCTCATCACACAACGTTTGGCCTGGGTGGGAGTCGAACCCACGATCTCAAGCTTAACAGGGTCACTAATCACTAGACCAACAGGCCCGCCTCATAATCGTTGCTTCATGCTAGCAGGCTTGCACTACACGAGGCGATTTGTAGCTGTTGCCTGTAGCCCGTGTGTGTAACATAACATACATTTTGCCGCAACTAGTCGCATTGTTACGGAAGAATTCGCACGTATCGCTCCTGTACTTCATATCAACTAGGGTAGGCTGTTCCGTGCGGATGTCCGGTTACCCAGCCTACTTCGGCTTGGCTGCGGATGACTGCGATTCTATGCGTAAATTTATTAGGAAACAATGAAATAGGATTGCAGTTGTTTGAATTATGATTAAGTGAATAATCCCTGAAGATACGCAAATGTGTAGTAGGTCAACACCTTACAGAAAATTTAGATTTTGGTATTGTTATATCAGCTATAGTAGTAAGTATGACCTAAGTACACATACTTTGTGACAATTTCAAACAAATGCCAAGGGTTAGTTATATATGGTTTAGTTGGCATCCAAAGGGTACGGAGTCCTATGCTTGTAGTTAAGATGGGAACAAAGAAATTCGTCATTGCAAGGCGAAGGCCTGTTGTCATACGTAGAAGGCAACTATTGATTGTAAGTCCAGATTTCCTCACGATGCTTTTTTTTACCGTGGTCTGTGATGTCTTAGAAAGATATTAGAAAGTATATTTACGTATATTTACAACTTATTACAAGAGACTGGGCCATCACGATATTACGACGACCACAACACGGCGAGCTTATTTTTAAATAAAGGAATATTTGAACTTGAAATGCGTATTGTTATAAGTCAGGGTCAAACTTCCGATACAAACCATTACAAAAAATATAAATGGTCTGTTATTGTTGAACCTCCTCATATTTATGAATATTATATTATAAATATATGTAAGGTTAAATAAAATATTACAATAAAATTGATTGGGTTGTGTTCCGGCAAAGAAGATACGTAGTTTGGCAATGTCGTCACTGGTAGGGATGATTCTCACGTTTTTAATTTAGAATTGTAACCCTAGGAATTTGTCTAGTATTGTAGGCTATTCAACTTACATACATAAACAAATAGTGAAAAACCCCCAAGATGTCTGAGTGAAGGTTATTTATCAACCATTTGTTCGCCAATTAGTCTCGTCAAAAATTTTCAGTTAAATACTTACCTACACATAATAGAAAAACCCGGGAATTGTTGTATAGCTTACAGATTTCGTGAGGTTTGTTTGATGGAACAGAAGTTTATATTTCTTTTTCTTAGAGACAGAAACGGAAGACCTAGAAATTTTATTAAAAAAACCGGTTTCGCACATAATATTTACTTAATTTGAAGGATATTAATGGGTCATTCATTAACCCACTTAATTGTGCCTGTAGTATAAAACTAATGATATAGGATTTTTTCTCACAATACCCATTATAAGTCCAAAACCTATAGGGTACAATTTTCAACAAACAGTCTCAAAAAATATAGTAAGTAACCTTGCTGGTAACTACAGTTCTGAGCTGTTTGGGGTTGAAACCCTTGCCGCGGGCAGTGGGGTACGAGTGCCCATATTTTTCTAAAAACTATAAAAGCATAGTCGTTTATCGTGGATGTGCTAAGCACTACCATTCAGCCTATTTAGGAACTTTACCAGTTGACGGCGATGCGGAGATGTTTTTGACATTTAATTTTAGTTTTTTTATTTTCATTGTTACCGGCTATCGTGGTATGTTCATTAAATATTAATCTTTTGATCGGTTGGCTATGCTAATTAATAAGACGACTTAGTAACTTAACACCAATATTTAATTTTATATGTATGCTATAAGCATTATGAATGAACCAGCAAAATATGCTGTTATGTTTTATTTTCATCTTGTAAATGCCAGTATGAAAACTTGATCTTTTTGATAATGTCAAATACATAATTAGCGGTGCCCCTCCGGACTCGATCACGATGAGATTCATCTTTTTTATAATTAACCTGACATTTGGAATATTTTGTCTTACTGCATTTAAGGTTCAAGGTTCTGGTGTTGCCTATAATTTTAGTTTCGTTGAAATTTCGAGGATTTGATGTATAACATTAATATGTTATAATACCAGCCTATATAACTGTCCTTTTGCTTTGCTAATGTCACTTCTCTTAGAGAAACACGGTTGACCACTAATTGCTTGATGTGAGGAATAATGTAGTACAAAAATTGTTGAAAATAAAATAAAATATTAAAAAATTGTTAGGATCATAAACATGTCTAATGTTATCTGTGCTAAAATGAATCTGTTTGTCAGTTCTGAAATGTCCATGTATTATTGTCATTACGTATGTAAAATAACAGTAAAAATTAGGAGCTAACTGATTTATGCCGAATTGGTTTTTCCTTGAACTTCGCAAAGTTTTTTAATAGCTATGTATTTATAAAGATCTGATATGACAACTTAACTGTATAATAATAAAATCTATTCCCGATTTTGGTGAGCAAGTATTTTATTACCTATATGTGTTTTTATTTTCTTATAAATATGTTAAAATTACGATTCTAACAATAATGATTACTAAGGATAGGTATAGCCTATGTTGTGTTAAATGGCATCAATTCATTGTCTTACATTTATTGTAATTACTAGCTTTGCCCGCGACTTCGTCCGCGTGGAATAATAGTTCCCGTTCCCGGGGGATTTCCGGGATGAAAACTATCCTATGTCCTTTCTCGGGTCCCAGACTATATCTGTACCAAATTTCATTCAAATCGGTTCAGTGGTTTAGGCGTGAAGAAGAGACAGACAGACAGACAGACAGACAGAAAGACAGACAGACAGAGTTACTTTCGCATTTATAATATTAGTAAGGAAGGATTATAGAAGTAGAAATCAATGGTTCCGATACGGACATTCGTGATGTATCTAATAAATTAACTATGTATAATATCGACATAATCTAGGCACCTCAATATTACGGAGGTGATAATTTATAAGCAATTTTTTTATATATAACCCATAAAAAAGTCCAAGTTCTTCTATATTTTGTGAATTAGTAAATAAAACGGTATATTCCGTGTTTCATTCAACTTTTTAAAATTTTTACTAATATTTTGTAAATAGTTGTAATATCATTTACCTCTTTAAAATAAATTTTAAATGTTTGTTTGTAAGTAGGTAGTAGTCTCCGGAATTGCTGATCAACTACAAAAAATATATATAGATACTCACAGATTGCTACATATTAATTACAAATGAAACATAACCTCAAGCGGAGAAAGTATAGTAACCTTAACCTTACTGGTAACTATATTTTCGAGCCGTTTTGGGTTGAAATCCTCGGGTCGTGGAGTCCGAGTGCCCACCTTTTATTTAAAGAGCTGTCGAAAAGACTGGTTGACTCTTCCAGTGACCCAAAGGCTGGCTCTTATCTTGGCCAGAGGCTTAGCATTGCCATCCAACGTGGCAATGCTGCCAGCCACTTGGGCACTTTACCGGTTGACAGCGATGCGAAGGCGATTTTTGATGCCATTTTATTTTAATTCTAGTGTTTGTTCTTTTTTTAGACTAGAAATTTAGTTTATAAATATTGTATACATCTAACTTTTTCTTTATTAATAATAAATTACTATCACCTGTTTATTTTATATATTTCATTCCAAATGTGTTATTATCTTTTACTTCGCGTCACGAGCAAAAGTTAGTGTATACTAAATCAATATAACACGTCGATCTTGATATTTATCGGTCAAAGCGCCGACTGCATAATTTATCTCCAATGGAATCTTGTTACATCCGTTGCGATCATCGCTTACACCTGCTAAGCATGATTATTTAACTGTGCAGTAACTTGCCTTTGTATTTATGTAAATGCTGGATTTTTTTTTTCCATTAAGTATATCTGATGATCTACATAACCATTTCCTTAAATGAATAAAGAAGAAATGCAGAGCGGTGTCCAAGTGTCCCGTTACCGCCCGCTTGCTTGGGACCACTGGGAGACAAAGGGACCACTTTTAAATAATCATTCCCAATAAGCTCCCACTGGGGTACAGTGGTAAATAATTGCCGTTGGTGCCTACTGGGAGACAGTGAAACAACTTATATTTTTCCTGTCTAGTTCAAGAAACAAGACAAAGCAAATCGATATCGCTTTTTGTTACTATTTTATCCACATTTAAATATCAGCCTATTTTTATCTCACTGCAGTGCCGCTTGTCACACGGTGATGGTACGGGCATTGATCGTCATGCCCAAGGCGGTTTGATAAGTTGAAACTTATACTAATTAATCCAGGTTTCCTCACGACGTTCTTCCTTCACCGATGTCTGTGATATCCAAGTTAAACTTTACATATAAATTATTCTATTCTACTCTAAAGCACATATTATTAACTAGCTTTTGCCCGCGACTTCGTCCGCGTGGAATAGTTCCCGTTCCCGGGGGATTTTCGGGATGAAAACTATCCTATGTCCTTTCTCGGGTCCCAGACTATATCTGTACCAAATTTCATTTAAATCGGTTTAGTGGCTTAAGCGTGAAGAAGAGACAGACAGACAGACAGACAGAAAGACAGACAGACAGAGTTACTTTCGCATTTATAATATTAGTAGGGATTGAAAGACTTGCATTGGTACTAGCCTAGATCCGAATCTTTTATCTACAGGACTCCTAAATGGAGATAATATCTGTGTGTAAATTTCTATTTACATCAATATATATTAATTCGAGTATCAATAGCAAGGCCACAGTTAATGCAGATGCATTTACTATCCATACTAATATTATAAATGGGAAAGTGTGTCTGTCTGTCTGTCTGTTTGTCTTTCTTTCACGGCAAAACGGAGCGATGAATTGACGTGATTTTTTGAGTGGAGATAGTCGACTTTCTAATGCGAGCGAAGCCGCGGGCAAAAGCTAGTAATATATATGTCACCGGAAAATAACAAGATCCGTAAGTTTATCAATCTACTAGGAAGTTTATAAACTTTCGTAAGATTCTAAACGGAGATAAATTGTAATATTTTACGTCCACATTTTCGTAAATTTATCAATTTCCGACATCATACGGTAAATTTATAAACTAACGGATAGCTCTTCGTAAGATTTTAAATGGTTCGACCAATCACAGAAACTCTTTTAAATATACGCATCTTTGAAATACGTAAAATAACACACTGCTCTCTGATTGGTCAATGTTCATAGTGCCAATGCTTGTATCCAAAGACTGGTATAATCAGACTTGACAAACTATAAATTGGAAGCAATAATGCCAGTCCTCTCTGGTACGGATGTAGTGAGTTGAGTTTTCTTTGAGTTGCAACACAGTATAACATTCAAAACTAATAAAAACGCACAAGCAAACTGGTTTATTTATGTTCCGTGGCGAACAATGGCGGCCGCGAGAAAGGAGAAGTGACACGTGACAGTCAACCAATCAGATCGCGCGTAGCGTTTGGTTACTGCTTACTTATTATTTTACGAGTGAGTTCAGTAAGTTTGTCAATTTACGAAAATGTGGACGTAAAATATTACAATTTATCTCCCGTTTAGAATCCTACGAAAGTTTATAAACTTCCTAGTAGATTGATAAACTTACGGATCTTGTTATTTTCCGGTGACATATATAACCTTGCAATTGATACTCGAACTGCATCAAAGTATATGTGTATGTGTCATTAACCTAAATAGTTTGACTATATAAAGTTAGTGACAATGTGTCTTTACAAAGTAATTACCATCACATTATGTATTTGCATAAACTATACTTATTTGTACGATAGTTACCTTGTTGATTTTGTAAAGAAGATAATTTGGCAAACAAATTGGTTTATCTTTTTGCTAGCCCGATGATTTTAATACAATTATACCTATACTAATGTTATTAAGCTGAAGAGTTTATTATTTTATTTGTTTATTGGTTGAATGCACTATTCTCACTATTGTTTCAAATTGAAAAAATACATTACTATTGTTAAGCCTATTTATCGTGACTATCTCGCTACGGACTATAGAAACAGGGTATCAAATATACACAAGAGGGCCTAGACAAGTGGCATTGTAGAATAGATTGTAGATTAGAATAGATTGTCAAATATATGGGGTTGACATAAGCTTTTGCTAAATAATTCGACATCTCCATACATTTCACAATCTATTCTATTCCGCTGTCTATTCTACAATGCCACTTGTCTAGGGGGGAAGGATCGCAAGAAAAACGTACCACAATCCTTTGCGTAGTTTTGAAGATCTTAGCATACATAAAATAGGTATAGACAGAGAGCGATTTTGTTTTATAGTATTTCGTAGTGATAGTATAAGACTTCATAACATTTCGCTGTGACACACGGGAGCGAAGCAATATCAGATGTAACTTAACGTGGGGGAAACCATTGAAAACCGCAAATCTGAAGCATGAATGTGATAGTTTAATAGTCATTGGTGCCGATTCTCTTGTGCACAAACTAACGTAAATTTAAGTTAAGTGCATCTTTCTCTTTCAATTTAATTAAGAAAAGGACAGAAGATATTTTTTTTTTATAAAATATTAGTTTAGTCCTGTCAAATTTAGACACTCCATAGATAATTTAGACGCGTTTTAAAAACATGGCGTCTAAATATACGTCAATTATCTTCCGGCGCTGTCTAATTTGACAGGATTAAATTAAATTGTATCTTCTGTCCTTTTCTTTAAGTAATGGAAAGAGAAAGATGCATTTAGCTTAAAATTAGTCTAGTTTGTGACCAAGGGAATCGGCACCATTGTACAAAATAAATGTTTAAACTCGATCAAGTAACTTTTAATGAAGAATTCTTGTAGATATAATATGAAAATCTGAAACGTCTAAAACGATTTTTATGAGAGCATTTCGGAGGCGAATAATTAATATAATAAACCTATGTATCCGTTTTAATCCTCGGACATTCAAGTACTATATTAATCAGCTAAAACTTATGTGTTAGGTTTCATTTCGCCCACTAGGCGCTGTACCACTTACCTCTTTTAAAATTCAATGATGGTCAAATGGACCATCTATCAAAATCAAAGTCAAAATAACTTTATCCAAATAGATCATTACAAGCACCTTAAATAGTCAAGGCGTCAGTCAGTCAAAAAAATTAAGCTAGTTGCTCGTTCCAAACAGTAGGTTTCTATGGAGAAGAAAGAGCAAGAACTTACTGATATACTAATACACTGATATATATGAATATATCTTATATATAAAAATGTAATTCTATAAAATTCTTTTACCAAATTTAATATGCATATTCAGTAAATCTGAGAACCGGCTACTACTACATTTTTCATGCTACTACATTTTTCATAACCCTAAGCGATAAGGGTGGTTCAGTCATAACATTTTTAACGCGGGTGAAACCGCGGGAGGCAGCTAGTTTTGGCATAAATACGTAAACTTATTTACCATCCAATGAATAAAAAAGACTTACCTAATTCTTTTTCTTCTTATATTGCAATACATAAATTAAGTGTCATAACGTATTATAAATTATTAAATAAAATAGATTAAGAAGTAAAGTATTGTTCTACTAATTGCATAAGTGTGAAAGTTTGTAAGGATGAATGGATTGGTTATCTTTCGCACAAAAACTACGAAATTAATTTTGAAAAAACTTACAGGAATATAGCTTACACTAAGCTTACACTACTTAGCTTAGGCTACATAACATCACGTCAAGACCCACGGGGACGGGGCAGTAACCAATCATAGCGGAAGAAAGCGCGAGGCATACCTACTATTCAAAATAAGGAAATTCATTGAACTTTAATGTTCGATTATGTTCTAAATTTATCTCAACAAAGATAGTATTACATTTATGAGGGATTTCGCAAAATGACTTCTTATTTTGGTCAAACAACGAATCATAAATCATTTATTTGTAAAGTTTACAAGATTGTTTAACACTACACTACACTGTCTAAAGTTACACTTCAGGTAAACGTTATTCTACTGGTACGTCGAAAACACTAATTAATACCTATTAAAGATGATAATAATATCTTGAAAATCATTACATAGTTACATTATTGTTGGATTTATTAATTTTGGATACATATTTGTATGTCCAAAATAAGTACACGGAACAACAAGCTAATATATTTTAAAGGAGACAATTTTTTTTTCGGCCCACTATTAAACGGTAACGTGTATTAATTATTTTACACATGAAACAAGTGATCACCTTATTATAATTAAAACAACAAATATTATATAGATATCTAACGGGAATAATGAAATAATAGTAAAAAACTGTTACGGAAAATGCTTGTTTAGGAGCTTTTTTACATTTATTTCAACGTGAAAATAAATATATTATGTAAAACGAAACGTACCTAATTAACATCCCGTTGTAGATGCTCTGTGGTACAGTTTCAATGAGTTTGACACTGACAGACTACATTTTTAGGCTAAGCTCATACGACCGCGCGAAACCGCGCGGTACCACTAACCGCGCGGTACAAGACCAAAGTAAGCAGTGATTATCGTTGGTATTACCGCGCATTCTACATTCGTTTTACGTAGGTATATGTTCATTCGATTGCCGCGAGTTGCGCGCGAATAAAAATGTGAACGAAGTTTAAAAAGAGAATTCACAAAAAATAATAAGAATTATTTTTAATTTGACAAACATTTTTCACTTGAAATAGGATGCACCCAATATTGTCTTTGTCTTTTTCTGCGACGACTCAGCCTTCGGTATAAAATCCATAAACAAATTGTCTCCTCCTTGTTTGTTGTCACGCAACGTTGACACACCCGGGCTGCACGTACTTACATATCACGCCGACTAGCGAACGCCCCAACCGCGCGGCGACGCGTGGTTGTTGCGCGTAATGTAAGCTTAGCCTTATTGTTTCCGATAGTTTTCTAAGATGAGTGCTTCTCGTGTTCTTTTCGTAATTTTATTCAATAGAATTTATGAAAATGGCGTCTATAGATACAGTGCATGATCTACAAAGCTGTTGTAATAAGTGTGCAGCATGACTTCAACGAAATGTGCGACAACTTTACTTATAAATATCATTGACGAAAACAATAAATAAATTAATCGTGAAAACCACATCAAAACCTATTACGTAGTACAAACATGGTTTAGATTTATACTATATTATTATTGAACAGTGCACTATTCTAACATTAAATACCTAGGGGACCTATATCGCTCTTGTGAGATTTTTGGTCAGTATGAGAGTCATATTTTGATTGTCGTATTTCACAGTATTCCGGTTAGATAGAGTTTTGCTAATATTACCACTGTAATCTAGAGATTATAAGGAATAAACGAACGTGCATTTCATTAATAAATGCCACAATTTGTGGTGGGCCTATTCCCCGAACAAAAAAAAATGTCTCCTTTAATTATAAAAAAAACATTAAAAAATAATGTTTCAAAATATTATTATGCTATGTTATATAGGGTGACTCGTGATATATAAAATTGTATCACCCATAATTACGTCGATTTGTAGTCCAATTCCAAATTATTTATTTTATAATAGATTATGTTTATTATCTTACATAAATCCAAAAAATATAATTATAAAATAGTTCTTGTTTTTTATTTAACAACTGTATGTAAATATGAGCATTTTTAAAAATTTCTTTTGCAATATATAATGTACAGTATTTGCACAAATAAAAAATATGACAATAATTTAACAGATATCTAAAATAAACTACTATCATTAAATTAGTCAAAATCAATATCAAATGAAAACTTGGTTAATAAATTATAACGTGCAGCAAATAAACCAATCTATATTTTTTTAAGACTTGTTATACCTGTCTTAGATCACAACTAATCACTGAATACAAAATGACACGTTCGAAACGAATCGCGATCTAAGATAATGAAGTAAAAAAAATATACGGATGCGTCCAGGCCAGAAAAATCACTGAATCGCGTTCACCTTGTAAACCAACAAATCATATTGAAGACCAAAGCTTCTTTGTTGCAAAATAATGCAAATGCCGTTGCTTAGAACCATATTCGAAGGAAGACGGTCGAGTATAAAACCGCGGCTCGTTTATTTTATAATCACAGTTACACATCGTCTGTTAACTTTGACACACAAGATGGTGAGTGAAGATAAACTTGCATCATTGGCTGGTATTTGAGAATGGCACCCATGTGGCCACTACATCACGTAGTGTTGCACACCTAAAGTTCGCGGTAGAACAATGCTTAATTAAACGTGGTCGAAAGTGTTAATAAAAATGGATTGCGATCACAATTAGCGGGTTAAAATGTAAAATTTTGAAAATAGCCGAGTGCATTATATAGCCAATCAAGCAAATATAAGTCGCAAACAAAAAAGAATCGAAATTCTAAGTACAAACGGTTGTTTTCCAGAAATTCTTTGTAGCCCTTTTCGCCGTCGTGGCCGTAGTCGCCGCCGATGTCTCCCACTTGGTGCGCAGCCCTGAGGCTGATGCCGTGATCTTGAAGCAAGCCGCTGACGTCTTGCCTGACCAGTACAACTACCTTTACGAGACCAGCAACGGCATCGCCGCCCAGGAATCCGGAGTCCTCAAGAACGTTGGCACCGTGAGTACTTATATCTTTTTAGGGGTCAAGATTTTGACCTGATCTAGGTCATGGCTTTAGATTCTCTATTGTTTTACATTATCTTGTATTATCTAATATTCTCTCTTAATATTGTCTTCTATATTGTTTCAAAAACTTTTAATATGCAGTAATTAAATTACATGTTGCATTTAAATCTTTATAATACCTACCTAACGCTAGATAAAATCAATAGGAATAGATATTTTAATTTGAGTAACAGAACTTCTAAAAGCAGAAGGGATAAGCAAAAACATCACATAACAAGAAGCTTTGTTACATCAAACCTAATAAATGAAAGAACTAGTTCCAAAAAAATATTGACTCAAAAAATCAAGGTCAACCAGATGACATTTAAATCACGATGATCTTGCGTATAATATGTATGTTAATATATTATATCGTCTTGAACCTTGGTATTTCATCTAAGGTCAAAATTGTACGCAATCGTGGAAATATACTTAATGTGATCATCTTATTGGCGCGTGATTTGATTTTAATTAAACGTGTATACTTAATGTCACTTGCGTCAAAGATTATCCTCTTATGATTAGAATCTTGCTTTTCATTGTTCTTTTGTTGGTTGTTATTTCATGATTCTAAATTATTGCTTTCTTCTTTATCCAGGAGGGTGAAGCCATCGCCGTCCAGGGCTCGAACCAGTACACCGCTCCCGGTGGTGAAGTGATTGCTATCACCTACACCGCTGACGAGAACGGATACAACCCCCAGGTAAATGTTTGAGTCTAAACACTCTTAGTTAGCCTATTTCCAAAGAAAATTAATGATATCTTGGTTTGTCTTCGAAACTCTGACCTTAATGTTAAAACTATCCAAACACTATCTTTGAATTCAGTAGTAAAAAGTACACATCATTTTAGTGTCAATACCTTTTCTTATTAAGAAGAGTTTATTGCTCTTTAACTAGTTAAATCAATTTAACAACCTAATAAAATTTGATCTAATAAATTTTGATTTTATGATCGACTAATATTTTAATAGAATAATATTGATTGATAATCTTTTATAGCTTTGTATCACAGTTTGGTTTTGGATTGCTTTATTCGTAAAAGTCTACTACAGTACCACTTAGAATGTCAGCTAGTTTTGTTTGTTTTAACTGATCATCAGTATGTGCTAACATGTTTATTTTTTCTTTCAGGGTTCTCACCTCCCCACTCCCCCCGCCCCTGAACCCATCCCCGAGTACATCCTCAGGGCCCTCGAGTACATCAGGACTCACCCCCCCAAGCCCGAACCCGGCCAGAGGGCCTAAGTTAACTTAGATGCTAAGATTTAACTAAGGAACCACTTCTAACACTGCCAATCTTTTTACCTCTAGTCGCAATGTAAATTTTGTAAAATAAAAGAATTTCTTGTTGTACAGTTATGTTTTTCTTTTTTTCTACTTGTACCTTGTTTGCTAATGTGGTCTAAGTCACAAAAAAACATCGATGACATTGTTTTCTACTTCATCGTGGGTTTGTGCGCAGCACTGCACTTCATTATTTTTATTTGAAGAATCAAAAGAAAAATATAGATATTCTACTGATTCCGCTTATACCTCAACATAGTTGGAAAAGCTTAGGCAGATAATGAGCCTTATATGGGTCAATGCACCTAAGTGTAAGTCTAAAACGCCAATTCGTCTTAATCAAGCGTTGTGATCAACGCTCGTGTCTTCTCTGTATGGGAAGAGGCCTTTGTCCTGCCGTGGGACAGTAACTGTAATGGACTGTCATTTTATATAGGTTACGAATGCAAACCTCGCAGTGCATACTAACTGATCAGCAAACAAAATTATACGAGAAAGAATTTTGTAAAATATTCTGACTGAAAACGATTGGGAATACATAATTATTAGTGATCTAACAATCTTTTACTCCACTTTTTTTGGAAAAAATACTAATGTTGTGTTAGGTATTTATTGTTAATAATTATTTTATTGATTGTGATGTTTCTTTTGTTTGTAACCGTCAAATAGTCCACATCGCTCGTGGAACAAACTCCTTTAGATCAACTTACGCTGACATTAAACGAAGTATTATAAAGTTATTATTATAATGTTGAAAACCAGAAAAAATAGTACCGTACAGCTTAACCTAAATTAAACCATTAACTTTTCAACACAGTAATTTGATTTAAATTTTGATTTTTATTTAGGTTATTGGAGCATTTAGACGACATAATATTTCGACCTCGACCTCAAAATATACGGCGTCACATAGCTCATATAAGTCCAATTTATTTCACTTAGCTAGTTAAATGTTATGCATGTTACATGCGGTGATAACTGAGCTAAGTCACGCTATACCGTCATATAGTAAAAGCGAATTGTATAAATTGTCCTTATTGTTTTATTACTTTTTAGTTTTGTTCTGTGAAAGGGTTTTGCGTACGAAATTATATCTATACTAGCTGCCTCCCGCGGATTCACCCGCGTTAAAAATGTTAAGTGTGAACAACCCTTATCACTTCCCCTAAGTGATGAAAAATAGATAGTAGCCTATTCTCAGACCTACTGAATTTACAAATTTATTAAAAATCGGTAAAGTCGTTTCGGAGGTGTAAGGTAACTAACATTGTGACACGAGAATTTTATATATAAGATTAGTTTTTTATTATACCGTAAAAAGTCGTGATGGGCCCACTGGTTAGTTCCGCCAATGTGGATTTTTCAATTAATGTGTACTTTCTAATGTTTATCTCAGAACTAATAATCCGATCTAATGGCATACCCATTTTATTTTCAATATATAACATCGGGATCCATACTGTAAATACTGAAACACAAAAACGAAATATAAGTACGGTGATAGTACTACCCTAGGCAAGCTGAGCACTTTTGTGTGCCTCTACTACTATTTGCTTTATAAAATAAGCCATCAGAAGGCCTAGACAAGTGGCATTGTAGAATAGATAACGAAAACGAATTTTGACATAAGTTTTCGCTAAACAATTTGACATCTCCATACATTTGACCATCTATTCGTTTTCGTTATCTATTCTACAATGCCACTAGTCTAGGGGGACAGGATTGTGTACGAAATATTGTGTAATAGATAGACTAAGAGCTTTATGCAACATTACTACTTTAAAAGGTTCTAGAATATAATAAAATATTGATTATACACTTCTTAAACCACTTAAGTAAATAACCTTGACCTTCGTTGATTCATTTACTTACCTAAAATACCGTGATATTTTTATGATCGTGGTAAGGACAAATACTAAATGCATATTTAATCATAAATATTTTCCAGTGTAAAATAAAGCTGAATATAATATATTATTATGTATTTTGATCAAATTATTAATCATTAAAATTATTATAATGCTAGGTCACGGTACCATTCTTTAGGTACTTACCTATAAAATCTATTAAAAAATTACAACCCGACTTTTAAAATGTTAGACACCAAAATGGCCAACATAGAATTATCGTTCATATCCTCACTTAACCTTTAGGTGACCTCTACTCCTATTGCAACTTCAACACGATCGGAGACAGAAGGGAAAAAACCGTTTATGAGGACAAAAAGCGGTTGAACGTAAAAATCAATTGATGGGGGCTCAGTTAGATCTCTCTTCCTCCCAAAAATATGACTGGTTATGACCTGGAGCTTCATCCTCTCCATCCATCTAATGCGGGCAGAGGGAGAAGAAGTGATCTCCCCTCTCCCTTTCCGTTTATTTTTTCTGCAAGATATCTGTTTCGTGGAAGAAATCTACCGCGTCCTTGGAGTCTATAGAATAGAATCTGTTCTATTCTATAGACTCCCAGGACGCGGTAGATTATAGAATAACGTTAATTTCAGGCTACTTAGGCCCATTTAAATAAATAAATAAAAAGCCTTTTATTTCTTCTAAATTAAAATTATCAAATAAAAATACATAAAATGTGAAATAACAATAACATTCATTCTAAAAATAGATTCTAATTGGCATGCATAATATTATTTATAATTTTAATAATTTAATTTTGTAAATATTATCCATTCTTTAAAATCAGTTATTTATTTTATGAGCCCATATATAAATACCTTAATGTAACATACATAATAAAGTTAGTAAAAAAAAAACTGAAATCTATATTAGTAACACTTCACTACGTGTCACTAAGCCTTTGTGCACTCCGGTGGCACATGTCCGCAGAAGTGATACAACACCACGATCTGTGGCCAGCAACTTTCATCCGACACTGATGTCAGTAAAAATATTGCCATGCAATAACTGTTACTAGTACCAGTACCAGTATACCAGTCTATTGATCACTGAACTTACTACCGCGGGATGCGAAAGTCACTACTACATAAAGCAGGTGCAGCTCATTCAACTCAGTTCTCATGAAAGATCCGTGAACATGACATGTGTTGTAATAGGAATGTAAACGTTTAATGTGATATCAGTGATCGGAATTTGGGTGCTATTAGTATCAAAAATATTGATATAACCTAAAATTCCCGACTTAAATCTACGTATTTCAAATGTAATTGATAGTGCACACAATAAAAAATATTATATGTAAATAGTAAGCAATCTCAAAATAATTATTTATTAATAAATTAGGTCATGTTCATATTTTTGATACTAATAGCACCCAAATTTCGATCACCGCGAATTACAAATTAAGCGTTTACCTTTTTCCATTACAACACAAGTCGGTAATATGTTTTTTTTTTGGTGAGTGGAAAATCATCAAATGACTGCTCCCGTCCTGGGTGCGGCGGGAGGGCGTGTCAGACTTTTACTGACTAAAACCCACTCATGTTCCTTCGATTGCCCTTTATGTTCCAGGGTCACGGTAACTATTATAAACATTCCGCAACCCCGGCAGGCGTGGCCCTGTTGGGCCCCTATTCGGTAATATGTTCAGAGATCACCTACGTCACTTGAGCAAAATCATTTCACCTTACTCCTCAAATTGAAGTTTTTAGAATACACGTGAGCTAATCGAATATACTCGGTCTAACCGCCATCTTCACCTGCTGTCAGAATATTAAACACAAGGCATCTACTTATAAAATTATCTAACACATATTTTGGTTGCGGTTTTCCTTGCGTAGATTAGGCATTTGCGGTTTTTCTTGAGATATCTGGGGAAGTACACATTGGATTAATTTGATATCAAGGCCACCGAAGTTGGTTATTTATTTCTTAGGCGTTATCCTCTTGATAAAGGTTTATTTTTATCATTATTTTGGGTGGCTATTAAATAAAGAAAAACCCAACCTTAAAAAAACTCGAAATATACAAGTAAAAATTGTTTTGCTAACTACAAAGTGAATTCAGAAAGTTGCAGCCAAACACCTGGGTCTATCGACTAGTCTAAGTACTAAGACTAGTGATTCTTAGGTAATTGATATTGTAATATTGCTAGGAATTTCATACCAAACGTTTAAACATATAGCTAGAACATTCTCTACAAGTGTAATGTTAGTTGAATTCATCAAAATGTCATTGGGTCATCCGTGAGAAATTGAGAATTCACCTGTTGGTTTGATGTGCGGTCAAAGACTTAGGTCTAAGGTAAGACCTTAGGCGTTAGTTACGAGTATAACAGGGTGATGTCATCATCATCTCCCTAGCCTTTTCCCAACTATCTTGGGGTCGGCTTCCAGCCTAACCGAATTCAGCTGGATACCAGTGTTTTACGTGAAGCGACTGCCTATCAGACCTCCACAACCCGGTAACTAGGCTACACGATACCCTATGGTTAGACTGTTTAGACTTTCTGACTTCTGAATATCAGGGCGATGACAAATAAAAAAATAAATAATCTGATTAATGTCATAAAGTCATCATTCTGCTTTCCTTAACATTCATAGTCAAAACCACGATATGTGCGAATACGTCTTATGTTATTTGTTTAATCGTGAATTCCAATAGATCAACTTTTTCGGAAATGTATGTGCTCAGACAGAACAGATACATTTTTAAATAAAATGTTGATTGGCCAATTTTGTGCGAGATGATTCAATCGAATCGTTTAACAGCCCCATGGTCATGTCACCAGGTCTATTTATATTAAGTGCTGAAATTGTAGCTAATCACGTTGTTAAGAAATTATGATCAAAATGCACTTAGCAACACATTTTAGCGATTCAGTGTTTTTTATATAGCCTACAGACTACAGCAGATACCCTAGCGATATGATCGATTTATTTTGCTTCGTACACGATTAATTCAAAATAATAGCTATAATTATTCTAGATGAGCGACACACGTACCAACAGGTGTAATAATTTAATACACAAAGTGACATAACCTTACATGACACATTCAAAGTCATGTGGCATAAGAAATAATTGCAATGTGTCACATCTTGGTGCTAATTGATATGCATGGTAATAAAGATCACGTAATTGGTAAAGTTATTTGAAAAATAGCTTTAAAACTTACTGTTTATATTTCTTTTACTCATATGCATTTTCTTCTTTATGATGAAACCTATCCAGAAAGCCAATCTATGTAATTATAAAGGTAAATTGGCTGACTAATTGACTAACAAAACTAACTATTGATATATCAAACCACAGCTCAAATCTGTCCTAGACACATGAAACTTGCAGGGTGTGTTCTATGTAAAGAGTAGGTTTAACTATTAAGAAACTCCATCTTAAACGGGTAAAAATGGCATCGTAGTATGTGCGATTTGTAATTGTTGAGATAGATAGATAGATAGAATATTCTTTATTGTACACCAATAGGACAAAAACAGTAAAGGACAACACAAACAAATATGCAAGAGTACAATAGGCGGCCTTATCGCTAAAAAGCAATTTCTTCCAGACAACCTTTGGATGGAATTAAATGATCAAAAAATGGGTAATGAGTAGTCTATGGCGTACATGAATATATATATATAGATATATACACATATATATATATATATATATATTTATTTATTTATATGTGCATTACATGTATATCTTTATACATACAAATCATAAACAATACATAGATACAATAGAAGCAGTATATAAAAATAAAATTGAATTTAACTGAGTGATGACAGTGTCAAAGAGCCAAGTAGTGATCTAGAACCATTTTTTTAAAAGTAGTCAGAGACTGTGCGCGTCTAATGGCCACAGGCAGAGCATTCCACAGACGAGTAGCTTGAACCACAAATGACTTATCATAAAATGATGTGGAGTGGGCTGGCATCTTCAATATTAAGTTTTCTGATGATCTAAGAGTTCGGGAATGTGTTTCACAGATAAACTGAAAACGCTCTTTAAGATAAGAAGGGGTCGTAGGGTGGAAAAGGATACAGAAAAGCAAGGACAGAATATGAGCATTCCGACGAAGTCTTATTGGAAGCCATTTGAGTTTAATACGAAATTCTGATACATGATCATACTTGCGCAAACCAAATATGAATCTAATACAAACGTTCTGAAGACGCTCAAGTTTATTCAGTTGGTCCTCTCTGAGATCAAGATAGCTGGCATCAGCGTAGTCAAGGACAGGAAGTAGAAGTGATTGTTCGAGCGCAATTTTTGTAGCAGTAGGTAGGAAATTCCGCAGCCGTCTCAAGGATCCTGCAGATGCGAATAATCGCTTACTGGTTTCCTGCATCTGTGGTTCCCATGACATTCTGCTATCCATAAATATCCCTAAGTTCTTGACTTTATCACTAAAAGGAATTTGGATTCCATCAAAAATAACTTGAGGGAGATGAAACCAGTCAATTTTCGAGATCATTCGTGAACTACCTATAACAATAAGCTGAGTTTTTAAAGGATTAACACTAAGTCCATAGCACTTACTCCACTCCGCTACTTGGGAAAGATCTGAATTTACTTTTTCAATGGCTTCCGATAGTTGATCTACAGTAGCCTGCGAGTAGATTTGAAGATCATCTGCATAAAGGTGATAAGATGAAAGTAATTTGTTTGAGATTGAATTAATAAATATAGCGAAGAGTAATGGGGATAAAACGCCACCCTGAGGCACACCAGCAGCTGTATCGCACCAAGAAGAGTATTTATCTTCAATACGAATACGTTGCCGGCGACCATACAGGTAACTGTGAAACCAATCAATGGCCGTTGGAGATATGTTAAGAGAGCCAAGTATACCGAGCAGAATGTCGAAATCAACGGTGTTTAAAGGCATTACTGAAGTCCAGTAGTGCAAGTACCGTTAACTTGCCATTTTCCATGCCCAGTCTGATGTCATCCGTAATTTTGACTAAGGCGGTTACAGTGCTGTGACCAGGACGGAAACCGGATTGGAAGGGATTAAGAAGTCTATTCTTGGATAGAAATGAGCTTAATTGTTTATGAATAAGACGTTCTAGGACTTTGGATAGGAATGGTAATATGGAAATTGGGCGATACTCAGAAAAGGATGAGGGATTGGCTTTTTTTGGTAAAGGAGTAATTTGGGCTTGTTGAGATTATTTGATCACAATTGGTTTATATTGGTTTATTCTTATAAAAATATTTTGAATTAAAATTTATTATAAATTCAATGTTAGGCGAATTTGCGCATCCTTCTTTGGAAGGCACCAGGGCACGTGTCCCATAAAAAAGTCTCTACACATAACCAAAACACAAGAACACGTACTACAATCCATCACACTCAACCTGCCTAGGCACGAGAATGTGCCAAGCACACGCATCAACATAATAAATATCGATACACAAACATAATAAGCGAACAAACACTTCAGATTCATAATAGCTTCACTGAAACCGAAACAAAGGCTGATCCTGACGCGCAGGCGACAGCGGGGCGGCGTGCGGGGCGCGGGGCGTCAGTAAATATTGTCTCGCTACCAACAGGCTTCATTAGCAGTGATGTAATTAATTTCACTGTTCGATGGATAAAGGTACTGTTTTGTGGTTGGACGGATCTGTCCGGTTGTGTTTTTTGAATATTTTAGTAAGTAATCCTTTTAGAAATTCTTCTAGATGAACTCTCCTGTCCTAGGTGCGGCGGGAGGGCGTGTCAGACTTTTACTGACTAAAACCCTCTCATGTTCCTTCGGTTGCCCTTTATGTTCCAGGGTCACGGTAACTATTATAAACATTCCGCAACCCCGGCAGGCGTGGCCCTGTTGGCCCCTTCCAGTGCTGACTTCTTCTCTTTGAGGCGCGCGTGGAACACTAACGCGCCGTCGACGCGGTCCTGGTCCTAGCCGGGCGGCGAGCTACCCATCGCTCGCCATCCGTAGAACCGCGCCTACGGTGGCCGGTAGTCGTCTTGCGACTCTCGACGTCTTCGCCTGGGTCCGAGGCGAGAGGCTCGCCTCTCGCGCGCCGCCGCTTCCTTCACCAGCATAACTGCTTCGCAGAAGGAGGCGACGGCATCCCATTCCGTCTCGCCCCGAAGCATTTCCTGCCGGGCGCGAGAGGTCATCGCCGCCGACCGCCTCTACGAGGACACGTCGATGGTGCGCCCATGCACGGCACACCTCCACCGTGTGAAATAATGACAATTTACTGTTCATATTTTTGGCATTGGATAGCAAGCAAGCTTGTGGCTCACCACGTAAAGTAATCAATGACGTAGATATCTTCAACTCCAGAGGCCTAGCAAAAGCGTTGAGACTCTAGGACCTAAGACATTAATATGTTTGGGAATAAAAAAAAACCATTATGATAAAGTTAGTAAAGACCGAGAGTCCAGGGGCAGTACGATCAGTAATTTCGTTAATGCCCATGTAATAGTCCATTAAAACACAGTTATATAGAAATCACATAAAACATCAATTAGAATTAGAAAGCTTCCGAACATAAATCAGATGTTTTATGGTGGATGTCAAGCCTGACACATGGCATTCCTACAGCCAAATTAAAAGGTAAACTTATAGAAGTAAGAAAAGTAAATAATGTAACTAGATTGCAAGATCCGTGGGTCAAGACAAGACCCTCCTTTCATTTCAGAATGGGCAACTAGCTTGACAGAGATGTCTAATTGACACACTCCTAGGCAATATACATAATATGTGTTAATACTTTCATAAAAAGAAAGAAAGAAAGAAAGAAAGAAAAAACATTTATTTGGCACACAGACACACACAGTGCAGAAAACCACATATAAAAAAAAATTAAAACAATAATAAAGAAAAGAAAAAAAAAACACTGTGTGTCTCGCGGCTGCGCCAAATAGGCGTTAATCAGACAATAATCATCTTTTTGTACTTCAACTCTAGTACTGTATTCTGTATTATTCTGTAATAATGCCCACAGGAGGTAACCTCAAGTTCACATTACACATATCTATATAAATAAAAATGAATTGATGTTCGTTAGTCTGATTAAAATTCGAGAACGGCTGGGCCGATTGAGCTGATTTTGGGTTTAAAATGTTTGTCGTAGTCCAGGGTAGGTCTAAACGGTGAGAAAATATGGAAAAATTGCGAGAAAGATAGAGTAAAACAACAATTTCATTTTTCAATATAAAAGTTTAAAAGTACCCGCAAATCAAGTGTCAAATTCAAGCGTGACAATTACAACCATAGAGGTTACAACCCGTCAACCTGACACAAGTAATGTTTAATTGTTTTCAAAAGACGCAAAGGAATCATTTCATAAAATTAAATCCAAATCATGCAGATAATTATAGATGTACCAGTAACTCATGACAAAAAAAAAAGTAAAACAAATATTGATTTTTATATGGTATTGTTGATATATCTCACTCTCTTTTAAAAAATATCTTTATTTGGTCACTCATGGCTAGGGCTAAAATTAGTACCTAAAGCCTTTTTAGCTTTACCCAGAGTAGGCCGCAAGTAGGTCCCAATCATCTCATCAGCTAATAGAAAAATACAACTAATCAAACATCACTGTTAAATAACCAATAATAATAATGTTATGTTGTTTGTTCATCAGAACAATTTGGTGAGTTCGTTCCAGTCCGGGTTCAGGCCTGGGCATAGCACGTCCTCTGCTCTCCTCAAAGTGACTGGTGACATTAGAGAAGCTATGAGCGATACTAAAGTTACCGTGTTGGTGTTAATTGACTTCTCTAATGCCTTTAATGCCGTCAGTCACGACATCCTTATATCTATCCTCTCACACCTTATGGTTTCTTGCGAGGCGTTGGAATGGTTCTCTTCATATCTTCGGAGACGTCAGCAGTCGGTACGCGTCGATGAGAGTTCATCTAGTTGGCGTGAGTTGGATGCTGGTGTCCCACAAGGCGGTATTCTATCTCCTTTATTATTTTCCATTTTCATTAACTTTATTACTCACTGTCTTCGGTGTTCGTATCATCTTTATGCTGATGATCTTCAGTTGTATACTGCAGCACGTGTGGACGATTTAAGTGACGCTGTTGAGGATATAAACCGAGATTTAAATGCAATTCTGAACTGGTCTGACAGATTTGGGGTATCAGTAAACCCCTCAAAATGTCAGGCCATAATAATAGGAAGCTCGCGTATGTTGGGTAGAGTGACGGTTAACTCTCTTCCTCCAATTCTGTTCAATGGGACTGTCATTCCGTTTAGTCAAAATGTGAAGGATCTCGGTTTGCATCTTGACTCGTCACTGAGTTGGCAAAAGCAGGTTTCCAGTGTCAGTCAGAGAGCTAATTGGGTTTTGCGTTCCTTGTATCGTCTAAAGAACTTTCTTCCCACTAAGACGAAGACAATGCTTGTGCAGACTTTAATTTTCCCTTTGATTGATTATGGTGACGTGTGCTACTTTGACCTTAACGCGATTTTGCTGGATAAGTTGGACAGAGTCCTCAATAATAGCATCAGGTTCATTTTCAATCTAAGGAAATATGATCATGTTTCAAAGTACAGGTCCGAGCTAAATTGGTTGCCCATTCGCCAGAGAAGAAGTTTGCGTGCTCTGACTACGCTTTTCTCGTTACTCAATTCTCCCAGCCCTCCTTCTTACCTTATGTCTCATTTTCAATATTTGTGTTCTTCTCATGCCAGAAATCTGCGCTCATCTAACAATCTTCTTTTACTTTGCCCTTCTCATACTTCTGATATAGTTCATTCTTCCTTTCATATTCAGTCCATTCTTCTCTGGAACGCCTTACCTCTCGATATCAGGACGGCCACTAGTCGATATGCATTTAAGCGGAAGTTGAGGATCTATTTTCATAACAAATGAGCAGAGTTTTTTCACCTTTTTCTTCCTTGTATATTTATATATTATATATTTATATATATATTACATATTTATGTATAAAGTATATATATATATCTCTTCGATAAATTTGTATTTATATGTGTATGATATGTATTAAACTTATATTGTGTTAGTTTTAAGACTACCCACTAAATTATGTGTTTTAATTATTATTTTATTGTTTGTTTTTCTGTAAGTTTGTGTCCTTTTATTGTTATTAATAATGCACCTGCCATGTTTATATCTCATCAACTCTGGGTTGACTGGTAGAGAATGCCTAAGGCATTAAGTCCGCCCTTGTACGCTTGTGCATGAAGTTTAAATAAATAAATAAATAAATAAATAAACTGCACAAATTATCGCCTGTCTTATTCTGATATATTTTATAACCTATATTTCTGTAAAGTTTTATCAAAATCTGTTCAGTCGTTTTTGCGTGAAAGAGTAACAAACAAAAATACAAAAAAAAATCCTCTTTATAATATTAGTATTGCTATAAACATTTTAATCCTTTTCCCCAGTGTTGCTGTCATCATATTTTATTTACCATTTTTGTCATCAGTACACCTATTATAGTTGGTTTTATGGGTAAAAAAATATCTAGATTTAAAATATTTATTTATTAAATAATCGTGCTTTTAATATTTTTTTTGTTTCTGTATGGCCATCCTGGACAATTTTCCCTACCAGAAAAACCGCACATGATAGTTATTCAAAAACAAAATTATTATAAGCCCATTCCATAACATGTCCTTTCAACAATCTTTTCGACAAAAGTTAAGGGACAATGACAATGACAGTATTGCCAGATTACTAAACAACTATTAGGCCGCCCCTAAACACGTCAATCCAGATTGTGATAATGTGGCGAAATCGATACAAATCTTTTATGAAAAAAGGTGATATAGTTTAAATAAAGTTTACATTGATAGGTAAGTGATACGAAGTTCACCGGGTCATCTAGTTTACAATAAAAGATTTTACAAGGCACTTCGCAACTTACTAGCCTAGAAAGTTTTATAACAAAGTTACCACACGAGAAATTAGTCTAGCTACGACTGTTTCCACTGAGAAATACAGCTTTGCTCCAAGAAACCAATAAACACAATAGCATCCCTACAAAACTGTTGACAATACATGAAAACTCATTTAGCCTTCGCAAAACCACCAAGCGGGGGCGTAATTCGATTAACTGCATTTCGAGTGGTGCTCTAAAGCGTCCGGACTTATCGAATTTGGCGTTTGCACCAAATACGAATGAAACGGGAATATGTATGGGCGAAATATGCACTGGTATGTAGGAATTACGCAGTTTGAGTTACGGATGACTACGTTTTTGTTAATGTTACATGCCTGTTGCTGGCTCAGTATTGGTTGCTTTCGTAATAGCCCATTGTTGTCTACCACTAGACAGGTTTGATAAACGATCTGTCAAAAGTGATGCACCTGGCAAACGAATTTGTGCTTTATGTGTTGTTTAGGACAGGTGATTTTGATTGATGATTTCTGTAAGTAGCTAAGATAAAGCTGTTGTTCGTTAGATTTATTGTGGCTTCGCACTTCTGTAAGTCTCGTAGATGGGTTTGAGAAGGATTGGAGAAGGGGAGTAATAATGAATAATGTTTCAATTTTGTTTATAAAGAAGCGGGTATTTATTTTCGATAGTCTTTTCCCAAAACCGCCAGCACTTGGTTTTGAGATTAACGATTTGGTAGCTAAATCGTATTGTGAACACGCCACGTAAAATGTTATTTTATTGTTTGTCTTTTTTACAACTTTTAAATAGCTACATAACTATAATTTGTCTAACTTAAAAAATATGGCAGTTTAAATGTCAGAATTCAATCTATTATCATAAAAAACAAACATTTTGCTGCGCTGTTTACATGCATTCAATACAAATCAAAACCACAACAAAACAATAGGAAGTAACATTTAAGAAAAACAACTTTTTCAGGATATTAATTTCCTTTCTCGCCGCAGACGGGACGTATGTAAACGAAAATTTATTTCCACCCCATCAATATGTTTCCTCTTTTTCTGAAGGAAATGTTAACGTTAGAAGGATTAAGGGTCGTATTTTCTAATATTGAGGAAGAATTTTACGTGATCAGAACAAAAATGTCTGGTTTTAAAATGATTGAAAATTTCGATGACTTTGATTCTGGTGATATTCGTTTTGTAAGGTTGAATGCATCTTTATTTTTGTCTTGCAAATAGTAGTAGTAATCGACTTATCGTTTTATTCATATTGAGTAATAACAATTATTACCATTATCATCCTACTTGTCTGTAGACCTTCCAAGAAAAGTTCTGGGCAACTCGATTCTAACTTGCCTGCAATTATCCCATCTCATCTTTCTTTTGCAGTCGTTAATCGTTCCTTTGTCTATATGGTCTCCTTTACCATATGTGTCTGCCCCACCGAACGCATCTGGTCAAATCTTAATTCGTGGCCGGCCCGCTTTCTAATACACCTTTAACTTTTATCGACTCTGTGAGCAATGATGTTTTTTTAATGGATGGGAAATTATCAAATGGCTTCTTCCGCCCTTGGTGGGAGGCAGTGTCAGACTTTTAGTTTTAGTTCGAGTAATTTTTTTTTTGTAATTGCTCTTTCCATAGGACTCTAAGTGAACTTGAATTCGAAGACAATTCCAATGACGATTGCCAACGTTTGAGATTGCCAGGCCATTAGAAGTAGGCTTAAGAGCTTTATCTTTAAGGAATGTTAAAAGGGCACTGGTTATTGTTACATTTGAAAAATCTTAATTAGAAGTTATAATTTGATATTGATACTTATACACAAAAGTGTTATATACTTAAACACAAATATAACGCCAATTATGTTGTACGGTGTATTTTAGTACTTACATTAAAAAATAAAAAATAAAGATCAGTTGTTAAAATTAATTTTCTCCTCTCTACTCATAAATCAAAACCACTCCTAAAATTTCCAACTTTTTCAAACTATCCGAATTCGGCTAACTACATCCGCATTTGGATACACACTCTTGCGCCAAAAGTCGCAGCATACATCACGATCAAGCAATTTCACAGTTGTCGTGTCGTGTATCTGCATCCTTATTACTGGATACACCTGGGAGCGTACCTCGCGATACAGATCTCTGACGTGTGGAACTACCAATGGAAGTAGTTGAGGTGTGAGTGAGTTTCGAGTGAGTAGTAAAGAGATAAAATTTTTTGGCAGGATATAGTGAGGCAAAAACGTCAAATGAGAGTAAAAGACGATGACGACGATGATTATTTACTTTGAAGAATTCTTAATGTTTTTGGGATCCTAAAGTCTGGAATTTGTATGAAACTAATTGATAGGGCCACGATAAATAAAGTTTATTTAGCAAGTTCTCTAGCTGGGCTATACCTGTTGCACAACTGTCAATTGGAAAATGCAACATAAAGACGGGTAAATAGCCAAAGAATGAGCTGAAGAACGTGTAAAATTATCTTGACTTTACAGTGCTAAGTTAAATTTATGAATAACTAGCTTTTGCCCGCGACTTCGTCCGCGTGGAATAATAGTTCCCGGTTCCGGGGGATTTTCGAGATGAAAAGTATTCCATGTCCTTTCTCGGGTCCCAGACTATATCTGTACCAAATTTCATTCAAATCGGTTAATTGGTTTAGGCGTGAAGAAGAGACAGACAGACAGAGTTACTTTCGCATTTATAATATCGGTACGGATGAAGAGATGTATAGCGGTCATTATTTCACATCCGGTGGAAACACATGTGACTTGCAAATAACCTAACATTTTTTTAAAGTTTTTTAGTACAAATGTCACGTCAAGAACCCTCACGATTAAAATAAATCACTCATTAAATTCGTATTTCATAACCTTGTCAAAAGTTTTGTATATAAATGACAGAAATGCATAATCATTTTGAATATTTTATATTAAATCAGATTGTGATAGGTATGCCCGATTAATGTCGATACGAATCCCTTATTTGTATGATTATTGGCAAACTGAACTTTTTACGGTTAGGAGCCAAAATATAAGGTGTCATTCAGATTTGAATAGTATCAAAACGTTGTAAGCTTCTTGGTTCAGACGTCTGCACGTTGCATAATCTGATAAACTTCTTAATTTTTTTTATTATATCGCTGGAATATTAGTTTGGAATATTTATAATTATTCATATTCATATTCTTAATTGCACACGAACAAGAAAACAAATACATAATGGTAGCAAATAGAATAATTATGTACAAAGGCGAGCTTAACCCATAAAAAAAAACTTTTTTCAAAAAGAAAAAAAAACCGCCTTCAAAAACTAAAAACCCAATAATAACTAAAATTTCGGAAGTCGGTGGCAACACAAATTGAATGGCAGAAGAGAAACCACCGACTTCCGAAATTTTAGTTATTATTGGGTTTTTAATTTTTGAAGGCGGTTATTTTTTTTTTTTTTTTTTGAAAAATGTTTTTTATTTATTACTTTTTAGTGTCGACTCCCAATGTTTGACTGTGTATAGTATCTTTCAAAGTAATTTATTTTCAAAATAAAACTACTAACAATCTTATAAAACGAAAATAGAAACTTGAAGACAAAGCACACATCGTCTATGAAAATTTCGTCAATTTTTTTTTTGTTCTTGGTGAATTTTTCGAGAAGCTCTGAACCGATCGCCACAAAATTTATATGGGACCACCCCTGAATCATGACTTATCAAACAAAAAAAGAACCATCAAAATCCTTTGACAATTGACGGAGTAATCGATGAACAAACATACAAAAAAAAACATACAAACAGCCGAACATAGTACCTCCTCCTTTTTGTGAAGTCGGTAATGAGTTTTCTTCAAAAAATCTGAATAAAAAAAAATACAGTTTCAAATAGCTTGTTGCGCTAGCAGACAACATTCTTGATTTGAACTCCAAGGAACGTTCACTTAAAAACGCCACCGTGGTAGGGCTGCCTAATGCAATGCATGCAGTGATACGAAGCAAGCAATGTAACACGTGAAATATCTACAAACTGGAATATATTTACGTATATTAAGTTATTTGTTGGCGCCGATGAGTCAGGGAGATAGGGCCTACACTTAGCGTTAATATACATGTGAATAACATTTTTTTTGTTTTGCGATGCGTATTTGCGAAAATGGTAAAAATTACAGGTAACTATGATCGTATGGGGTTATCTTAAAAAAATCTTTTTCAGTTTAAACTAATAACATACTAGCACTAGCTGCCCCCAGCGGTTTCCCCCGAGTTAATATAGCTTTTGGTTACTATTCCGTTCCCGTGGGTCTTAGCGTGATGGATGTTAATGAGCATGTGTTTATTCTTATGTATTATATAAGCTAAATATATTACTATAATAAAAAATAAAATAATCCGTTTATTAGTACAGTTTTTTTTGCATGAAAAAGTAACCTTTCTTACAAACTAAAACAATTTTTATGATTCGCACGATTGTAAAATCTTCGAAAATTGACTTTTCTCAACTATGGTATTAATCCATAAATCCATAAATATTATAAATGGGAAAGTGTGTCTGTCTGTCTGTTTGTCTTTCTTTCACGGCAAAACGGAGCGACGGATTAACGTGATTTTTTAAGTGGAGATAGTTGAAGGGATGGAGAGTAACATAGGCTACTTTTTGTCTCTTTCTAACGCGAGCGAAGCCGCGGGCAGAAGCTAGTGTTTTATACATATAAAATTTCCTCTTGAATAATTCGACTTAGTGAAAAAAAATCGCAACAAAATTCATTGCATAGTTTTAAAGATTTAAGCACACGTGGGGACAGACAGCGAAAAGTGGATTTTTGTTATTCGCGTCCAAAATTCTTTGATAATGTAACTGACGGGGTGATAATTTTTTTTTCATCCCACTTATTCGAAAAAGACGACTTTGTTCCATCAAGTACGCCCAAAGTTGGTGTTTTCTATAAGAAACTTACAGCGGGCAAGAATGACGCTCCAAATTCAAAAAGTGCGCCTAAGGCCCTGCGCAGACGGCACACTTTTTGTGCGATCGAGTCTGCGGCGCACAAAAAGTTTGAACTAAGAGAACTAAGACTTTTTGCGCGTCGTGTGCGTTACTGCATATAATTGCATAGGTTCTATTTTCACAGACTAAAAAGTGCGTCACGGATAGTCTGTCGTCTGCGCAGGGCCTTAAAGTAACTTTTAATCACACTTTTTGAATTTGGAGCGTCTTTGCATGTTTTACGCCCTGTTATAAGTGCGCCTAAAAATTGAAATGTCTCAGCGCCAAAGAATTGAACGCAAATAATGAATGGCTGGTACGACGGCCAATACCATAGTCACGCCGCGGCTGAATAAAAAAAAACTTAAATAGAAATAAAACGCGCAAACTACAACTCGGGCTGTAGTTTGCGCGTTATTTCTATTTAAGTTTCTCGTAAAAAATTTCACGGATTGTTTTGCAGCAAATTATTAATGTAGCTGCTATTATTATCAAGTTATGCTAATAATAGCAGCTACATTAATAATTTTACAATAAAGTATGAAGCACCTTTTATTTTCTCATAGGGGGTGATGAAAAGTAGAGTGTATCACTCGGGCGCAAAATATATTTTTGGCTCGGGCGACGTACTTTGAATCCCTCGCTATGTTCGGGATTCTATTTAAGAATCCCTCGCAAAGCTCGGGATTCTACTCTAGAATCCCTCACTTCGCTCTGGATTCAAAAAAACGTACCTAAGTACCTAATACAATCTATTCTGTGTATTCACATTGACAAGTCACTCACGTTCAAAAAATATATTTCTGTCAGTCAATATGCGATAAATGTCAAGTACTGTCTTAGTTTTGATTTTGACGTAGGTATTTTGAATAGGATCACGGTGGTGAACTTGATCTATACTCGTTCTTGACCTTTGGTTTCGCAGGTAGACAGAAAAGGTACCTTTATATTGATTCGCATTTAAGCTAGATGCTTATTTAGAAATCTGGTTCAAAGATGCTAAAGATGCTTGTGTTGTTTATTTATGGCTACGTCAGGCTCCTAGAAATAGGCTGTTTGAAGTTCCTGTAGCCCGTACGGACATATTAAAACATGCACCGGTGGTTAAGGCAATCAAATTGATTAATATTATCTCCCAAGAATTAGATGTTTTTAGTTGTACATTGGCGGAATTCGAAAGGAAGACACTTTCCTATCTGTCAAGATAGAAGGGTGACGTAAGAGTTTTAGTCGTATGATTGTCGAATTAGGTTAGCCTGTAAGGACAATTTTAACATGTATTTAAATAAATAAATAAATAAATAATTGTATTCGATAGTTAATATCGCTATAATACTAAAACAAATATTAAACCTCAATGAAGCAATTAAACGTATCTTAAACAGAAGCACTTCGACGTCAGTCATTAACTGACAACTACACACTCGGCAACATTGAAATTTTTAGGAATTATTTAACGTCTTTTCAGGTCTTTTCAATCTGTTTATTGACGTCACTAAAATACAAATACCTATTAGAATTTTAGACACTTTTTTTATAATTCTATTGGTATTTATTTACTCAATAATAATTAATTCTAGGCAAAAACTATGGCGGAGGCATAATTTAAAAGGTTTACAATTTATTAAACTATATTCGATACTCTTTTGATAAAGACTCGTTTTATAAAAGTTTTCAATATTCAACCACCTACGACGGTAGTAAAATAAAAATCAGAATATACATACATGAAATATAAAATTCTAGTAACATAAGTTAAAGCGATTGGTACAAAGACTAACAAAGTTTAGAACATCCTAACAATAGCCTAGTGGGAAGTTATCAGGCAATCATAATAATTACACGTTCTCAGAGGTAATCTTACAAAATATGCCAGCCGTTGATAGTCATTTACAATGATTAATTATATTTCTACCGGGTACTTCTGTAGGCGTCACGGGCAAAGGTTAAAGGTGAATCTGTTCCATTAAGGTCTTAAATCAAGACGTATTTAAGGTAAGTTGGTAAATTAATAGTACATGGAGTTTTCTACTCTTGGTAGTGTAGAGCGTACTCGTATATCTTGTGTAATAGGCTCAATTTCAGTAGAAGTTATTGTTTGCCTGTTGAGATTTGATGTTGGAAATGTTCTGAAGGAACGTTGTACAGGTATACCTTTCAACGATCAACCGACAGCAGTGTTAAGCAAATATGTGTGCTACTACATTATATGGATCTCTGAATATCTAAAAACTGGCCAAGAGCGTGTCGGGCCACGTTCAATGTAGGGTTCCGTAGTTTCCCGTCCGTCACAAAAAGTGTTCCCACTTATAAGTTAAAAAAAAGGCTAATTGTTACGTTGACATACTAAGTACGCAGAAATTATTTTGTACAACCTTTTTGTCTTTTTTGTACAAAAACTGTTCTTTCTATCCCATATTTTTTTCATATTTTTTAAACCTACGGGTCAAAAGTTAGGGGGGGGGACGCTTTAATTTTTCCTTTTGGTGCGATTATTTCCGATATTATTGACGTTATCAAAAACTGATTTTAATAAACCCCTATTCATTTTTAAATACTTATCCAACAATATATCACACGTCAGGGTTGAAATTAAAAAAAAAAAACACTTTCCTCTTTACAGGGGGGCTACCCTAATAAAACATTTTTTTCCATTTTTTATTTTACCACTTTGTCGGCGTGGTTGATATACATATTGGTACCAAATTTCAGCTTTCTAGTGCTAACGGTCACAGAGATTAAGCGAGGACGGACGGACAGACAGACAGACATGGCGAAACTATAAGGGTTCCTAGTTGACTACGGAACCCTAAAAAAGAAGTTGACTTCAACATACTCCGTCGCATTTCACGATCTTCGTTGGAATGCTTGATGCATTCAAGATCGTGAAAGTCAAACAAGCAACAGTAATACTGTCCTTCAGCTGTCATAATTAAGAAACAGAACGCAACACGTGAATAATAAAATCGAAGCTTCTTTCACACAATATTAGCAAAATCAATTTCAATACCAAAATGTCGAGAAATATCAAAAGTGAATATTAATAGTTAAGTTACGCAGGTATTGACGTTTGAAGCAGATTGCAGCGTTCATGCAAATGTGTAATTAATTGTGTGAATATAATATTGCTGTACTCTTTGTAACTGAAACGGTGGTTTTTGATGAAATTCATTTTGTAACGTTTCACCTTGCTGGTGAAAGTTCGGCAGATGTTGACTGATTGCCTTCGCTTATTAAAATCTGCAATACTAGAGACTCAGATGTGTACATGTGTCTGTAGTAGCACCGCGACACAGTAACTATGCTTTTTTTAGGCAGACGAATCAGTAGTTGGATAACAGAGCGATCAACAGCTGCAATGCGGGATTCTCATTCGATCCATTAATAAGTGTACACAAGTATTAACATAAGTTCTAAGTATTGTTATAATTTACTTTCTTTGTGTTATTTCAGATATAATATTAGTTATGAAATAACTTTCACTTAGAAGTGCTAAAAATTAATAAAAGAAATACTTACCCACATAAAAACCAATTTGTTTATGTTGTAGAATTATCAATGAAACTCGTCTTATGTCAACAAATTACATAGCATTAGGTATTCACGTTGCATATCCACATCTCATTGATCTAGATTAGGTCTTATCTAATTGTTTTACGTAAGTTTTTGCAATAATACATTTTCAACTTTTTGCCGATCGCGATGCTCTTTTGAACAAAAACATTGAATCTGACAAAAACTTGTCGAATAAAATACGTTCAATCAAATTACTGGCGCCTAGTATTGCGTGGATAGGACACAACGAGTCTGCATCTAAAAGGTTAATCTATAGTTACATCACTTTACATAGGCTCTGTTAATACGAAGTACTTAGTTTAAAAGCCCTTGCCGTTTCGCTCGACATCTCAAAGGCTTTTGACAGGGTTTGGCACGCTAGTCTCCTTAGCAAGCTTCCTGCTTATGGCATCCCTGCTGACTTTTGCTGCTGGGTATCAGACTTCTTAACGGGACGGTCGATAAGAGTGGTCGTCGACAGCTGCTCTTCTGACCTTATGGCCATTGATGCCGGTGTTCCTCAAGGGTCTGTCCTCTCTGCAACACTATTCCTGCTCCATATAAACGATATGCTAAATCCTAGCATAGTCGGTTACGCAGATGACAGTACCGTTGTAGAGAGATATCTGGCCAGCGCAAAAGACAGTAGGGACGATATACGTTCACAGAGAGAGGCCATGGTAGAGCGAGTGAACTTTGCCTTGAGCCGTGTGTCCCAATGGGGCGATCACAATCTAGTGCAGTTCAATGCCGCCAAAACGCAAGCGTGTCTGTTCTCCGCTAAACGGAGCCCATTTGACCTGGCTCCTACTTTCCGAGGTGCACCTGTAAATCTAACCGGCTCCCTAGAACTCCTTGGCATGGAGTTGAGTTCTGACCTCAACTTCGCCGCTTTCATCGAGTCCAAAGCACTGACTGCGGCGAAAAAGCTGGGCATCCTTAACAAGGTTAAGCGATATTTCACGCCGGGACAGCTTCTAACACTTTATAAAGCTCAAGTCCGATCGTGTATGGAGTATTGCTGTCACCTATGGGATGGCTCAGCCAAATACCAACTGGCCGCATTGGATTCAGTAGAACGCAGAGCCAGGAGGTTGATTGGCGACAAGAAGCTGGTGGCCCAACTGCAACCTCTAGCACATCGGCGTAAAGTTGCCTGCCTGGCGGTGTTTTACAGATTGCACTTCGGTGAGTGTGCTCATGAGCTACACGAGCTCATTCCCCCGTCTCCGTTTTACCACCGGACATCCAGACGTACGGCAGGATACCACCCTTTCTTGGTCGATATTCCTCGAATCCGCACGCAGCGTTTTTCGAAATCCTTTATTATGCGCACCGCAAAGGAATGGAATTCTCTGCCGGCGTCTGTGTTTCCAAAAGCATATAACCCGGATGTATTCAAGAGAAGAGTGCATAGGCATCTTTTGGGTGAGCTCGCTCCATCGTAGGCCCCGTCTATGCCCTCGGACAAGTCTGGGACCAAGAGCAAGCCCATAAGTTATAAAAAAAAAAAAAAAAAAGGAGTAACGTGACCTAACCCAAGTCGACCTTACCTCAAGTAGATAGAAAATAGCTGTACCTGAGCCAAACACAATGAAGAATGTTTAATAACAAAATATTGATGGATTAACCTATTGATGTAGAAATGTTGGTCTCATCTCTAGCACGTTTATTTTTAGTTGTAAAACATTTCGATAATTTGTTTATTGACACAGTATTAAACGAATTTAACGATTTGTATTTTGTAAATATGTAAAAGAATACACTTTACATGTAATTCCTTTATTTTATTCGAACGATGGAGCCGGTGTTTCCTTGCTTGACTACGCTAAAAAGAAACATCCGAAACAAACTCTGAGGTCAAAGTTTCTTTTCACGTCCATACAATATTGTATTGGTTAAATTATGCGAGGACCATGAAGGTGAAGTGATCTCTTGATGAGAGAAGCACACAGATCTGAGTGGACCAGTCCAAACAGTGCAAACATTTGTCAAAAGTCGTTCAGCTCAACGAAAAAAAAAAACGTAAGGAGCTCAACGTCTTGACGAACAATACCAAAGTAAGGACATTCGGGTAGGCCGCAATAAGTACTCAAACCGTCAGTCATTATAAACATATACTGGTAATCAAACAACCTACATAGTCCTCAAGTCCTCACACTCACAATAAATATGGTGTAAAAAATAATATACTTAGAAAAGTACATACTTACTTAGTACATACATATCAAGTCCAACAATTACAATGTCATTCAGTCAGTTCAGTTCAGTAATAACAAAATTTCAAACACTGTTATCCATCTGTTATTGTAAATGGGAAAGTGTCTGTTTGTCCATCTGCCACGGCAAAACAACTAAACCGTGGTACAGAGATGGCCTGAGAAAGAACATAAGATAGATTTTATTTCAATAATCTCACGGGACCGAGACCAACGCAAGTAGAACCGAGAAGAACATGTAGTGTTTTAAAAAGGTGTAGGGAGTACACCTGTGCTTTTTTCACTTCCTTAGTCCACTCCAACCACAGAAATATATTTGTCACTCCAACGCATCCAGGGAAAGATCAGAAACAGTACAGGACAACGGGTTGAAACTCTCTCTTAATGACAAAAAAACTTAATGACACTTTTTTCCTAACCTGGAGTAACCTGGTCTACGTAACTGGTCAAAGCTCATTACTCTTTGCACTGTGCTTGCGCAAATACTAATGAACCATACTATTTCCCCATTACTTGTCTAATCAGTAATAAAAATTATCATTGGCATTTGTGACAGGAACCAGGCCTGGAGAGTGTTACAAAAACAGTCGCATCTGACTTCAAATAATATTTATCCAACCTCCTTACTAAACAATACGACGTACACAAGAGAGTCGCAATCGCAAATTATTTACGCACATTAACCTTAAAGCTAATAGAACTTAAACAATTACACGAAGAACGAATGCACATTACAAAATCAAAAGTCAAATAATCATTAGTAAAGAGAAAACCCGAAATGCTAGCAATGACAACAGAACGGGACAATTGATCAAATTAAGTGTCCCTTGATTAAACAAATGAACGCTATACACTTTAACTGGGGTAAGGGTAAAAATGCGCTTAAAACGAATAAAACCAAGGTTATTTAGAAGGATGAACGGGAATGTACAAAAGGGGATGAAGGGTAAGGATTTGACAGCTGTTTATAGTCAATGAATATATACTGGCGTTGATTGAAGGGAACGAGATGGGATGACGTGATTGGCTGGTCATCTACGAGTATAAGGGTGTGTACGTTGATAAAATGGCAGTGCTAAAAATATATCGTCTTCGATCTGATCATTACTTTGGAAATTTTCTTTTAAGCCAGATTCCAATTGGTTCATGTGTTATCTGCCTAGCCTTTTCCTAATTATGTTAAGGTCGGTATCCCGTTTAACTGGGTTCTAAATAACTGGTAGCTAAATACCGGTGTTTTACGTGGACTGAAACCCTTTGATAAGACTGAATATAAGACAATCGGGCTCCTGACTGCCAGTAACGTCTTCTTTTTTACAGTTATCTTTGTAATTATTTTTCTTTTCTGTAATCAATCTGCAAATCGACTTATTATTTGGGGACCTTCCTTAAAGCAAGGTTTTGGCTGCAGGGTACGCGACATCTTGAAGCGTTTTACTCGCTGTCACTTTTACTTAAACTAGTTGTTTATTACAAATTACTTATTATTGTTACTCATATTATATTATTAACGTTCATAAGAAAACATCGTGAAATTGTCTATATTAGTGACACCATAAATAACATTTTTTATTCTATGGCGTCCTGTTAGAGTTGATAATGTACGAATTAGATTGTCTGTAAAATCAAATTCCCACATTATCATCCTGAGTCGTGATCTTTGATCTTGATCGAGAATCACGATCGAGATTGACAGTCAGAAGTCAATGTCAAAGTTCTACGCGGTACCAGGGGGCGTACCACAAGCCCTTATAGCAGTATTACTTTGATATTACTTTCAGTGGGAAAGAGACGGCGCTAGACAACGTGTCTAACGCTGTCACTTGCACACTCCTGCAAACAGGACTTAAACAATCTTACTTTAAACGTCATGGTAAGGGGGCTGAAAAGCAAATAAAAAGTGCATTGCGAATGTAGAGCTTTCACCACCCAATTCAGATACAAAAATATTAACAAAGAGTTGGAAGTCTATTTTTGTTACTATTACCTGCAGTGCTTTTGAAAATAGCCCTACAAAGTGAGTGTTTGAGCTAACTCACTCTGTTACTCTGCAGTAGGACATAAATAAACCGGTATTATTGCTACTACTGTAAGGGATACCTGTCTGTAGTGATTTTGTATTATTGATCTACTATTTGAGTCACGCGACAATAGTTAGGTGACTATTTTGGTTAAATACGTAAGTATTGACGCGTGTTGTCAACATTCTAAAAATATAATAATTGAATTGTTTGTGTCATTAAAGTGTTTGTAATTAGCTGTGCCAACTTGTACAGGGAATCTCTACATTTAAAAATATAAAACTCTTTTTTTTGGACCGATATGTTTTTTTTTATTTCTTATCTGTACTAATATCATAAATGCGAAAGTAACTCTGTCGGTCTGTCTGGCTCTTCTTCACGCCTAAACTACTGAACCGATTTCAATGAAATTTGGTACAGATATAGTTTGAGACCCGAGAAGGACATAGGATAGTTTTCATCCCGGAGATCCCCCGGGAATGGGAACTATTATTCGACGCGGACGAAGTCACGGGCAAAAGCTAGTAGCGTATATTTAACAAAGAAAAACACTTCGATCAAAGGAATCAGAGAAGAGAATTCACATCCATTAAAATAATGGACCATAAAAATACTTAACGCAATCAAGTACCAAGCGAATTGAAATTCCATGAATTCGCTCAAAGTTAAATAGGCCCATTTAACATTTCGAAGCAAACTAATTTAATGCATTCCCAGCCTTATTATACAACATTTGCATGTAAGCATGTGGCATATAAAAACACTAGACAGTCACGCTACCGACCTGATAGCGTATGTTTAGTGTACACTATTCTTTCTAAAAAAAAAAAACAATACGAAAAACGACCCTGCCTGTACGCCGACCACTTTTTCTATACCTCCCGCATTGTTCTCCATTCTTAAATTACAAATGAAGCGCGAGAGACCTTTTTTCCCTGGTTGGCATAGTTCGCCATATTGTAGTTAAGCTGGTGTCACCATTTATGATAGTAGTCGTTTGGCCCACGATACTCCTTCGTTTATGATATTTTTAGGGTTCGAATGTAAGCGATTTGTATTCAATAGTTGGTTGTAGTCACGGAAATTCTATGAATACTTCTATGGTTAGTTCATTCAATCATTAGATAGGTGGGTTATTGGGGGTATATATGGCAGGGTGTCGGGGGCGGGGCAAGTGCCAATATGCCTTTTTTAAATTAATCTAGCACTTCGCCTGTCTCGGAAAACACGTAAAACCCTTTGGTCTCGGTTACCATTCGTAGATCTTTGTCGGTCGTCACGGGTAAAGACCGGGGGCCCGATCGATCGATTTTTGACGTGTAACGTCAAACTTTTGACACATTTCCCGTACAAAAACTGTCAAAGTGGTCAAATATCCGGCGATGACTGATCATTGAGATATAATTGTAATAGCAGACCAGGACCCCAGACAGTTTAAAAATAAGTCGACAAGGGGTATCCGTGTTACCTAATGTTATAACGTTGTCTGTCGCATGAAAAACACTGGACTTTCTGATCAGTTAATAACTCTGTCTGTCTGACAGTCTGTGAATCTGTCTATCTGTTAATTAATCCTTCTAGGCGAAACCGCTAAAGGTTTTAATGAAATTCGATACGATTCAGTTTAAACCCCAAAGAAGGACATAAGCTACTTTTTAATTTGAAACTTCGTATGCAACGGCGCGGCGGTTTGAAACCCATTTAATTAAAATTACAAATGTACCTACCACAACACAACACAAATACATCCGAAAAACATATACCTACTGTCTTAAACCTTCGAACTTCGAACACACGTGACTCGGGACACAATAGAAAGACAATAGCTGCGCGACAGCCGGCTGTCGCTTGGTCGTAGAAAGGTTAAACAACATTAAAAAATTAGAAGCCCCCAAGTTATTGAGGTCTTAATATCATAGCTTCAAAACGGCTAAATAGATTTTTTATATATTATTTTAATAAAATTATAGCGATACGCTAGATAATCTACTTTTAAAATAAATAAAATACCCTAATTTTTAATAAAATAACACTGACATAGCTGTAAAATTTCTCTTTTTGCTATAGAAGTTAAAAATCATGATAAATACTTCAGTCAAACTCATTTAACATGAAAGTTTTACTTTAATTAGTATAAATTCAAGGGAATGGTATCTTGATAGTCTATCTGCATTAAGGGGATGATTTTTCGCGAATTTAATTAAAGTTTAGACAGTTAAGTACGGTCTAACATTAACATTTTGTTAAAACTCTTTGGCAAGTTTCTTCATAAGTCACTCACAATAATACGACTTTGCGTGAATGGGACCGCTTTCAGTTTAATTTAATTTTTGTAATTAGAAAATAAAATACTTTTTGAAATTAAAGTACCTGCTTACTTGTAGTAATAGGCGAGATGACAAAAAAAAAGTACCTAATTAGTCCGTCAGTTAGATAATCAAAAAATTTGGGACACGTATTTTTTCTTTTTTTTCGTAAACAGAAAATGACGACAATACAGTGCGTTGAAGTTTCGTGAAACGTCACACCTTTGTATAATTTTTACTGAGGAGTGACGTCACAAGCCCCCTCTCCGGAACTTTGATGCTCTTTATCTTTGTATTTTGTTATTAATTTGATCAAGCAAAAAATATGTGTCCAGTATTTTTGGACTGTCTAACAGACGGACTAAATAGAATGTCATTCTTTTGATGTAGTCAACATCCCTATTTAATTGTAATTGTATATTTCTAAGGACTGTTCTAAGTAGCTATGTTCCTATGAATTTCTATGATTTATTTTTTTCGATTAAATACACATACGCGTCCATCTCACATTATATGAAGTTGTTGGCTCGAAAGTAATAAATGATATTAGTATCTGCATATAAAAAATAATTTATATTGAACATCAAAACATCGATGAGAGAAAATATTTAGACTTAATAATTTATGTAGGTCTGAAATATTGCTCTATCAATCCGTCTTTACCAAACGTTGTGATCAATGCGGCTCGTGTCTTCTCAGTTCGAGAAAAGGCCTTTGACATGCGGTGGTACTATAATTAAGGATTAGCTTGTGTTATTAAACAGCTAACCATTTTGAATATTGATGTCTTTTAGGACAAAAATTCGACACCGTAAAGTGTTAAAAGTTCAACATAGAAAAACTTCGCAACTTTTGGGCTTTAATTTTACGTGTTTGTTTCATTTTTTTTACTTTTTTTTATTCAAACATAATAGCCGCAAAAACCTCGTATATTGTTGTATGACATCCCTCCAAAGTGTATGCCTTTTGCATAGGTAATAAGTAAAAATTCTTTGATTGATTTCATATCATCTATGTGACCACGAACCCCTCACACAACCCTCCCATTACTTTCTATTCATATAACTTTTCGGGTGACATGATTCGTGCATGGTTATTACTCACAACTTTTCCATCACCAACGTTTCTTTTCTACTTCTTTCTATACTCCAATTGGAATAAAATAATAATCCTATTGAATAAAACATGAATACCGCCAAATCATGATAAAAATACAAAAGAGTTTCAAATATTCTTGCAAGAACCAAAAAGTTTTTAATCTTCGGAAGAAAAGCCATCTAGACAGCGTCATGCGCGATAGAAAACTACCCCAATACGCATGCGCGATAACCATGGCGTCGAACAAATGACAGTTTTGACAACAATCCTGCAGAAGCGACTCTGTTTTCAATTATTTTCATCAAAAAATATAAATATTTGACGATATTCTTCTCAAAAAATAGTGTTCGAAGTTATTATTTTAGTAATTTCCTTTGACTGTGTAGTGATTAGTTATTTTTAAGTGTGTTTTGTTAGGTTAGTTTTGAGTAACGTGTTTATGTTGAGGCTTGCATTGTAAATAATAAATTCAAAACTTTAGTGCGGTGATAGTGAGCTATTATTGTTTAAATTTTTCAGTTTATGGAAGTGAATGAATGACTTTGAGGCTGTACGTTCGAGTAATCAAAATATTCCGAAGGTAAGTAGTAATTTACGCTTTTAGAATGAATGCTATGTTGTCTTCATCAAAATAAACATCATGCTTATTTGTGGTAAACAATATTTTATTATATATTTTCAAGAAAATGTCATTCTAAATTCCTTACTTTTTTTGATTCCACGAGAAAACGAGACCATACCGTTTGATTTAGTTGACCACAGTGTTTTTACCATGAAAATATTAAACGAACTTTGCGGTTAATTTTAACACTACGCTGCACTAAACCTTACATAATGGTAGAACAAATATTCAGTTTTACGGGTATAGGGTAAAAAAACACATAAGGAAATACCTACTAAATGTAAGGTAGTATGAATCGCATATCTTTTTCACATCAGTTGTAATCACTTAAGGAATTGGGTCAGTACCCCGTTTCGCAAGGGTCACTCCATCATTCTCACAGGTAGATTACACTATTGTAATATTTGAAAGTGTATGATAACAAGGAAGTTGCGACGTAATAGAATAGAAGTCTTCACAATGTCGTCTTGTTAGTGATAATACAGGGTTATGTAAAATATTCGTTAGTATTTTATTGAACTTATTCAGAACCTTTTCGACTATAGAAATAGTAATCAGGATAATAGGATATATTCATAATATAGCAGTAGTTATGCTAAAATGGACTAAGAGTACTTTTTAAAACTATTCTGTGACTGGTTGTTACTCGAAACAATTAGTATTTGCCCGCAATTTTGTCCGCGCTTAATTTATATTTGCATATTTATAGCACTCCGGATTTTTTTAGTTTTCTTTCGGAGAACGACGGGTGATTTTAACTGAGGCTGAATTGCGAAAGGCCCGTACGTTTCCGCGATCATCGTTGTAGGCGGGAGAAGGACCACCACGGTGATTTTTTAGCCTAAAAGTCTGACAGTCTTCATCTCCTTATGAAGGACATCAATAAGGATTTCCTTTCACCAATATAGGTTAAATTGCACACTGTTTCGACGCGAATCCAGTAGGATTCTGCGGTCAGTTAGCTAGCTAAGCCATGTTCTCACTACATCGCTTGCTGCCGTGGTTTTTCTGAAGAACTAATGGGGTACCTTTATAAAAGGAGTGTTCATAGGTGTCTGAGGACGGCGAGGCGGTCAGGCTCCTTCCTGGTGTTGCAAGTCTACATAGGCAATGGTGACCGTTATTTCGCCGTGGCGGGTCGCATGTTTTTTCGCCATCTCAGTCAGATATCGTAGTCCTAATATACACTAGAAGTTATGCGGAATATTTTTGAGTAGATGATAGCCACCAAGATGAAACTTTCGTCTACACATAAGATTTACTTAAATATTATTTTCTCGGGAGTTCAGCCAAGACTAGTCAAGTACGCAGGAAATAAATCTCAAAGTCTAGAAGCATAATACATATATCCTTCTACACCTATGAGATATTTCGGGGATTTATAACTCTAATAATATTTTTTACACGTTTTTTGTGTACGTTTAGATCATACGTTATCATTTTGTAAGGATACAATTTATGGAAAAATATAAACTAAAGCTTTTTAAAGAAGCCTCTCGAGGTGGATTTTTTTTTGGTTCTGGTCGCTAAGCTCAAATTGACTTTCTTCCTACTCTTATATTTATTTTTTAAACTTTATGCACATAATTATATTAAAAAATACTTTACAACGCGGACTTAATGCCGTGGGCATTAGGTCTTATAGTATTTGTGGAAATACTTATATTAGTATAAAAATAGCGGTAACGTATTAAAAAAAAAAATACTCTATTCCTTATACCCAAATCTAATTTGATGATAATTTCCCCCTTGAGCGACGTACATACGATTTTGTGCAGCGTCTTTTCGACGTCTGTTTATTTGGATCACATCACGACGAAACTGTGCAACCAACTACTCGGAGGTTAGTGCACAAGTTGTACCCAATTATACTTCTGTATTCCACTCATATACTCTGACCAGTTGTCCTCGCGGTTTCACCCGCATCGTTGGTTACGACTTCGCTCTTGCAGCCTCTAGCCTTCTTCGATAGCCCAATAACCAACAGAAAGAGCATTTTTAAATTTGAACGAGAACTTCCTGAAATGAGCGCGGGCAACCAAACAAGCTTTCTGATTAATAATAATACTAGCTTCTGCCCGCGGCTTTGCTCGCGTTAGAAAGAGACAAAAAGTAGCCTATGTTACTCTCCATCCCTTCAACTATCTCCACTTAAAAAATCACATCAATCCGTCGTTCCGTTTTGCCGTGAAAGAAAGAAATACAGACAGAAAGACAGACACACTTTCCCATTTATAATATTAGTATGGATTAGTATAAATAAGACAACTTCTTGGTCGATCAACAACAACACGATTGGAGAGCGATTAGGCACAGCCCCGCCAGATGACGTGTTTCTTAAGGCACCTCATCAACTTCCAAACTTCGAGGTACCTACTACAGAAAATAAAGCCTAGTAACCCTTTCTCGTCCTGTAGTCGAAGTCGAAAGGATCCTTTGCATACGTCCTTACTACGTTGAGACTTACAGAGAAGTGAAATTCCCTTGCGCTGCAAACGAGCGCATATTTGATCTAATTAGGTCGGTTCATTACCTACATGCCTATTGACGTTCGCGCGGTTAAACTCTCCACTAATTCTGTGGTCGTGCATGTTGAGCTAATAGCAGCTGATGAGTACTTACTGACTGTTTAGAGTAGAAGGGAACTATCGAGAACGTGATAATAGGGCGCAGAAAGACAAGGGGTTGTATAAATTTACAAATCACATTTCTAAAAAAATAATATAATTAATTTATATATTTACAAAAATCTTAAAGACGAGTCATTATTACATAATTATGTATGTAGGTAGTTTTCCTAGAACAGATAAATCTTTCATAATTAAACTTCATGTACCTATTGGTTGGCCTTTCAAAATGATGTAGATTTATGATCTGGAAAAGTTTAGGAGCGCCTACAGCGTTCCGAACGCATCAATAGGTAAGATGATATTGCTATAAGGAAAATAATAGGCGTTCATTTGAATAATGCGATCCCTTCCTACATTTTTCGAACAGGATTCACATTTTACTAAGAGTTATTTTAGCATTTTTCTATGTTATAAGGGTACGCGTGGGTTGGATCAATAATAAATATATTTCTATTCACGTTGCTATTATTCGCTAAATAAATCGATGGGGATCAAGTTAGAAATGCCTCCCTTTGTACTTACAAAAGTTTGAAAGCCTGATGTATATTTATGATGGTGGAAACTGACCAACTTTTTACTTGGTGTTTATTTTGTTTCTGCATCATTTACTTTGGAGAGATTTCTCGTTTGTTTATAGTCAGTTGATTATTTATGATGTTATAATGTACTATCGACAAAATTGAATCGTGACCCATTTCGTCGACAAATCGTTTGAAGCTGTCAAAATAATAAAACTAGACGTGTGACATTTTTAATACAGGTTTACACGATTGTCGACCTAATTGTATTTGAATGTCTGTAGGAAAATAAGCTAATGGTGGGTCATGATTCCATTTTGTCGATTGTACAATCGACCAATTATTTTCCCACAGACATTCAAATACAATTAGGTCGACAATCGCGTAAACATGTATTAAAAATGTCACACGTCTAGTCTTATTATTTTGACAGCTTCAAACGATTTGTCGCCGAAATGGGTCATGATTCAATTTTGTCGATTGTACTTATGGAATTGGTACAAACATTTGTACATATTATTAAACAACCATTATTTAAAACATAATTAAAATATTTCTATTACGTTAAAATTGCAAAATCGATCATAATCTTGGGTATTTAATTAACAATTTACGCCTTAAAAGTTAACTGGCAGTAAGCCACCAACAATCCGTTGCCTACCCGCTGAAATTTTCACCGCAGCCGATATTCGGAGTCTTGTTTACGCCTAAAATTTCGTTTCTTGCCTACGGTAATAAATAATACGTTGGCCGGCCTCCTCCGAGGGTTTTTGCATGCAGGTCCGACGTGTTCTGGCCAATGTTTTGGCCGTCATTAATTACGTTATTATGAATTCCGCTCACAGCTCGCCAGTCATAATGCGTTCCACCGTAAAATCGTACGTACGGCTCTCGAAGGCGGTGCGCATAAAAAGTTGCAAAACATACCTCTACTTTGGCTCCAGTGTTGGAATAATGGATCTCAAATTATTGTTATGTTCGCGTTTTGTGCTTATCACAGCGAAGATTCGGTACGTGGAAGCTTCTCGTGCCACCTCAGGGCTTTTCTGATTTGTGCTGATCGTCACTTTGTCAAGCCTATGTCTGTGATATTATTATTTAGTTTGCCATTTTCTGGATGAGGAATTATCTTCATCCTCTCATCCAATAATACCAATTGATCGTTAAGTTTGCCTGGCAAATAATTAAGAGAATCATTTAACTCCATTTGTGAGGAGAAATGGCGCATCCAATTGCAATGATTTTCACTTTGTACCTTAATTAATATTTAAATACTTTTATCTTCCGCTTTTAATGGATGTGCATTTCGTACAGGAAGTTTTTAATTATTCAATGCTTTATTTATACCACGAAAATCATGAAATGTGCTTTAAATTCGTATAAATTTAAGTTTTATTATTGTTTTAGGCTCGCCTCTTGTTCTTCATTCGTCTTCTCAGTTTAGCACAAAGCTTTTAACAAAATAATGATTAACATAGCTCTTACGAATGACAGCCCAATGCACCATTCTTTGTTGAAGTTGAATGTCGAAACCTTAATGCAAAATTAAAACCAACAAAATATTCTATTTCTAATTACAAAGAGCAATTCAGAGTAAACGCACAAAAATTCAATACCAAATACAATATAATCTCAAATATTTAAATTTCCAAAAACATGTCATCGTACAAACGGACCGCATCCAGCAATTCCACTAAAAAATAACGTTTCCATGAAACCCCTTTATTTGGATGGAAGGTAAAACGGCATTATTTATAGCGCATATGGAAATCGTCGTGTGAAATGGGATCGTAATGTCTGATCGTTTTCGAGATAAAACCGACGCGTACGTTACCGGGATGGCCATTTCTCTCTTTATTTGCTTTTCATTTGCATAGCTGATGAATAAGTAAAGCGGTGTAATAAACTGGACGGTACGTTTTGACGATTTGTCTAGCTTCGTAACGAATTGAGTTGATGGGATGCATTTTATATGTTCTGTTTATCAAATGTTCCGAGCTTCGAGTGGTTGGAAGTGGAGATTAGATAATTTTGTTTGATTTGCTTTTAGTATTTTCTATATTCATTGTTTTGGTTTGTTTTGAAACGGTTACAGCCACCTGTAAGTCTTGCAATTGGGTCTAATACCGTTAATGAGTTGGTGAACCCATGGCTGCTCCTTATAGAAAATTCTTTTAAGATCTTTATAGGAATGTTGGGCTTTGAAGGAGATGGATGACTAGAAAAGATGTGAGAAAAGTTAAATAACTATTATACCCATGTTAAGAATGTAAGTAGCGCCAGTGATATAAAAAATAAAAGGAAATAGTTTGCCTTGGTATGGGCATGAAAGAGGAGGAATGTAACGCACGTGGCCAAGAAACTTATAGATAAGAATAGTGTTGCCCAAATGCAAGAACAAGACGAGACTTAGCCAGTCTTGGTCTTGGTCTTGCGCCAATACACCTGGTCTTGGTCTTGGTCTTGGTCTTGCGCTCCCAGTCTTGGTCTTGGTCTTGGTCTTGCAGCAAGAGTCTTGCAAGTCTTGCAATTACCTATTAGTCTATTACTATTTATTAAAGTTTACTTTAAATCTTAGAAAAACGTATTAGAATTGGAACATTGTGAGCTTGAATTAACATAGCCATAGTAAAGATCAAGCAGATTAATAAATAACTGAAGATTTGATAAGAAATTCGAAAAATCAACTGACCAGATATGTCGTTTTCCATGGAAGTAACTGTTTCTTAATAAACATTTATGATTTATAAGCTTACATCTGCTAAAACATGTAAAAAAACGAATTAATTACAATAACTTGACTGTATTTTAAAGAACAATACTTATCTGTCTGCTGGTAAGTAATACAATGGCAGCTGGTAAGTAATACAAAACTCTTATCGCAGGCTTTTTATTTTATTAGTAGGTAAGTACCTACGCTTTTTATATTATTTTATTAGTTTTGTAGAATTTTTTACACGTTTCAAGTATATTTAAAAGTGGCTACAATATTTATAAAACGGGTGATATTTGAACACTTTTTTGCTATTTTTTCTTGTAAAAACTTAAGAAATATAATGACTAAATGTACAATAATAGTACCTAAGTAATTAGTTTAAAACCATATAAGTAATCAATATTAAAATATATACTTACTAGAATGAATTAATATGACATCTACTACCTATCCTTACCATTTTATCCTAATCATAATACTACTTGCGTGATCAGTATAATGTATTCATTTTCATTCTAAGCTGCAGCACTCTGAAACTTATTTATTCTTTGGAACACCTGTAGGTACTCTTAAAAAAATTCGAAATTATTTTGCATGAGTATACCTACGCCCTATGGCGGCAATCAAATAGTGTCACAAATGTTATGATTTCGGCGTGGCGGCAACGATTGTTTTAGATTTCAAAAGAAGCCGCCGGCGCGTGTATCATAACCATGTACTTCCGAAAAGCGGCAAACTTTGAGAAGTAAGTACAAAACCTTTGATGCCGCATTATCAAAGTGCCGATGGTTAAAACATAACTATGCATGCACTCAGTTTGATTTTAATAGATATTTTTTTATTCGCTATGTTTATGATATTAGTCGTAATGCGCATAGGTCCAGTTTTTCATATTCTTTGATACAGTTTTTTGCGTCTCATAGAATTCCTAAGACTAACCTACCTATACACCGAACTGTTACACCTAACTACTCAGTGAAATAGCGCTAAGTCCTAGCTGCAAGACGCAAGAGTCTTGCAGGCTATGTCTTGTTCTTGCTCAAGTCTTGCACGGTCAGTCTTGGTCTTGGTCTTGCTAAAAATACGCGGTCTTGTTCTTGGTCTTGGTCTTGCAAAAACGCAAGAACAAGACCAAGACTGCAAGACCAAGACTGAATTTGGGCAACACTAGATAAGAATGTGAAGGAAATAGGGATTGAGGGAGAGACGCAGTAAGAAGAGATGGGTGAAATTTGAAAAGAATGATATAATATGAAGGAAAAAAAATGAGTAAGTTAGTGATATCATGACAGTTGACAGGACGTCTTATTCGAGGAAAACGACTTGAGCAAAGCACAAACTTCAAGGTAAATGGAATTGGTGCAGAAACATGAGAAGTTTGTAATCCCTGAGCTACTCTTTCGGGTTAAAACGCTCTACATTTTAACAAAATTTGTCTAGGTACTATAATAGCATTCTCTATTAGCACAACGTTACAGGCGCTACATGATCGAAAATGTACTATTATTTCCGAACGACTGATTTGAATATAAGTTTGTATTTTTGAAGTTCGCGTACTCAGTCATTATGAAAATAGATGGAAATGTTCATTATTTTTGCATACATTTTGTTGAACTAAAGTAGAACAGCCTTGTCTTCACTTATTTATTTAAAGTCGCTCCGCGTTCTTTATAGAACTTTGCCTCAGTTATCCGTGTTTATTTAGTATTAGGTATATTACATTTGGATTGTATGATCGACAGTAAATGATAATACATGACAAGCAAATCGGTTAATCCATTTAAGTTGGTTGACGAATTCGTATGATCTTGCCTGTTTCGTTAGAATGTGCGCGTGATGTCACATTTTTAGCATTCATAGCTCACTTATTTTAACTGATTTATACCGAAAGGTATTACGGTTTAAAAGGTAAGAATGAGTGCTGGTATAAATATTGCATTTGCGAAGTTTCTATTATTGTAGATAGCTCAGGTTTGTTCCTTTTTGAGTATTAGATTTATGCGCTTACTTTCTTCTACCTTTTCTACTATCTTTGACATTTCAGTCATGCTAAAGTGACCTTTGTTTGGCGGCTTTGGAATCTCAATTTTCTATGGATTAAAACTAGTCCATCTTCCAAACAACTTCTATTGCCCGAGCGTAAACGAGATGCATTAGATCACCATTTCGGTGAGGTGTACTAGAATCCCATCAGGTTTTTCCCTCAAAAGCTGACAACAAAATACTATCGAGCCCACCCATCGCTCAATTCCTCATCTAAATTATTAAAGCTAATGTCCATACCGCAACGTACCCGCCGTAATGATACACGCCCGTCCCTCTCTTGAATAAATAATATTGCCAATCGTATTATTCGCGAATCCAAATAGTATTTGGGTCAGTTCCGCGATGTTCCAACTAAAATATCGTTGCTATGAAAATGGTCCCGCATTTTGAATCCTATTTATGAACGGTTGGTTGGGTTCGCTGTTTGGATGCATTAGAGTTCGTCTGATTGATTGTTCCTTTGTTTGATTTAATTTGGGAAATTAGTGCTGTAATTTGGTAAGAGGATTATATTATGATGTACAGGTAATGTATTGTTTGATGCTGAGGTAGAAAACTTTGGAATGGGTACATAATTAAAATTATCTTGGAAAAGCAAACTCAAAAACTGAAAAGAGGAAACAACTTTTATTTTAAGTCGGCTTTGGTTTATTTTTTGCCTAGCCTTTTGTCTTCTTCCGTTTAAGTTTTTTCCCTTTTAAGTGGTTGAAAGCGATTTTTTTAACAGATCAATTAGGTTTATTCAATTAGGTATTATATGGGAACGTTTGCACGTATTATACGTGCAAACGTTCCCATATAACCTCTTAAATATATATATTTAATTTCTAACTAAATCTTAGAAGTAGCTAACAAATCCACTGCGAAGTTAGCTAAAGTCTTTGGAGCCCGCGTAAGAGATAGTTTCCACCTTGTGATACTTTTCTTTACTTTAATGCAATGAAAACTTTAACACACCACGTTGTGGGCTGATCTAATTGCAAGAAAAGTTAGCTCTTCATCCGGCTCCTTAGATGTGGAAACTTTTAGAACAAACTTTAAATAATATAAATAAATAAGTTTATTCACTAAGTTTAACTCGGCGGTAAAGGAAAAAGGTGGGCCTGAACTTATACCTATGTATTTCTTCTAATCAGCTTGCTATTAGAGAAGGTAAGCCTGCCGGGGTTGCGGAATGTTTATAATAGTTACCGTGACCCTGGAACATAAAGGGCAATCAAAGGAATATGAGTGGGTTTTAGTCAGTAAAAGTCTGACACGCCCTCCCGCCGCACTCAGGACGGGAGCAATCATTTGATGATTTGCCACTCCCAAAAAAAAAGAGAAGGTAAAGAAACAATGTTTTTTTAAGTTTCTTAATAAAAATGCATCAGTAATCGTTTAAACCGTTGGTCCTGGTTGTCATTTGCTGTAGATCGTTGATAGTCGTTACGGTTAGTCAAAAGCTTAAAAGTCAACAGTTTCTGTGGAAGCCAGAATGGTTGACAGTAGTTTTACGTATAAAGCTGGATTATAGTTGGATCCAAAGAGATTGAAAGCTGGCTCGGTACATACAACAACGATTTATCGTTACGATCTGACTGCGCAGTTGGTTTGTGCAGTTTATCGAACGTCTATAGAGCGTCAATGTGGCCACCATAGTCGTAGTCACAATAAAAACAACAATTTCACTGTAATTGACGTTTGAGGAACCAAATGTGTTCCACCGGGCATTGGCCGGTTAAAGCCTAAATAATAATCCTGACTTCAATACCGTTTTAAATAATTTTACTAACCAAAATCGCATCCGCCATAACTACCAAAAAACTTGTTAAAACAATGAACACGAACAATCTGCTGTGAATTAATTTAAAATAACTAACTAACACGAGCTACGGAGAGACAAAAGCGATATATAATAAAGCGCAAATTAGAATGTTAAATTTCAGTGAAATCCAAACCGATTCTGGTATTGTCAACGGAGGACATGGATAAAGTTCGAGCTAAAAGCCCGGTTTCCACCGCGAGCGAAACCCCATTAATGACTTCGTTTGCAAGGGCAAACTGCATACTTGTATTTCCACCAACAAAATTATAATTCTTAATACATAATTGTTTATTAATGCATTTATTATTAATTATTATTCGTTTATTTGTTGTTTATTTGTTTGGCTATTTGTTATTTGCAGTTTGCGCCTTGCGAACGAAGTCATTAATGGGTCCGTTCCGCTCGCGGTGGAAACCGGGCTTAAGTGGTGGTAGGGACGGAGTTGCAGAATGTTTATCGGAGTTGCGGAATGTTTATAATAGTTACCGTGACCCCGGAACATAAAGGGCAACCGAAGGAACATGAGTGGGTTTTAGTCAGTAAAAGTCTGACACGGGGCGGTTGGGCGAAGTCATTTGATGATTCCCCCGCCACAAAAAAAAGTGGTGTGAGGGGAATTCGCTAGCAGACAGACATTAGCATAGGTAACTAATATAGAAAATCCCGTCAGGAACCGTCGGACAATAGTCTAGCAGAAAGGACACCCGTTTAGTCAATGGATCCTCTCTCTTCAATGGAGGATGATGAAATTTAATACAGTCTGCTCCGCATCCTCCAGTATAATCATTTATTTTTCAATACTTTCAAAAACTAAAAAGTAACATTCGGAAGCCGGTGACTTTGGTTCTGTTTGTAGTTTTGCATTGTCACCGACTTCCGAATTTTAAGTTATTTTTTAGAATTTAAAAAGGCTGTTATTTAAAATTGACCGCCTTCAAAAACTAAAAAATACTTAAAATAGTAGTCCAAATATATGGTCGTATTATAGGTTGCCGCTAAACTCAACATCATCACGTCGTCGATATAAATCAGACAAATATTCAAGACAAACAAGTTCACAAAATGAAAATAACTAGGCCAAAATATGGACCAAACTATTTTAAATTTTTGTGAGATCAAATGGCAACTATTCTGCATCAAATTTAATAAGCATGACATAAATCTTAGAGTCGTTCAGTTTGCGGACTGCTTAAAGAATTAGCAGTCTTCTGTACTGGTGTACACAGCCATAATTACATTACGCCACTTATTTATTCTTAAAGTGTTCGCTTGACTGTTTCAAGTGCGGTTGTGTGACCATCTCATACCACATCCGTGCCAAACCGCGCCGCTCTGTCCATATTAAATCCCATGTTTTGCTTTGCGGAAGGTACACGACCATTTGGAGGAAATTGTATCCAGGTGCAACATATTAATTTGGCGTTTTAATTACAAGTTTCTAATTGTAGCTGCTCTTCTGCATACTGCATCGTTTGCATACGTTGCCTCACGTAGACGTTTTCATGGCAATGCATTAAGTTTACGTTTGTTCCAAAAAGCGACGCTGTAAAAATTAATTTGGTTAATTTAATATTTGGGTCGTCTTTATTCAAGATTAGCTGTTCCGCGTTGTTAGGTGCCTGGAACTTGATGTAACCTATAAACTATTTTGGTAAATGATAATGAATACTTATAATGAAAAATTTTATCCGGGATAGTACTTATAACTATAATATGCAAGCATTGCTATGTTCTAGTTTAAAGGCGTGGGTTTTTTTGGGGGTGGGAAATCATCAAATTACTGCTCCCGTCCTTGGTGCGGTGTCTCAGACTTTTACTGACCAAAACCCACTCATGTTCCTTCGGTTGCCCTTTATGTTCCGGGGTCACGGTAACTATTATAAACATTCCGCAACACACGCCGGTGTTATTTCTTCTATATCTATGAGATGGTAATGCAACGCTACGCCTCTGATATTGCATATGTCTATAGGCCACGTAGGAGATGCCTAGGTATAAAATTAACATCAGACGGGCTGTCAGTTTGTTCGTCATCCAATGAATTAAAATAAAAAAAAACATTTTTGTAAACAAGAAGTCGAAACACAAATACACTTTGACTTAATTATCTTAATATATATAAATCTCGTGTCACAATGTTTGTCCTCAATGGACTCCTAAACCACTTAACCGATTATAATAAAATTCGCACACCATGTGCAGTTCGATCCAACTTGAGAGATAGGATAGTTTAAATCTCAAATTATAGTCGCAATTTTAATTTATTGCTAATTATTTGTCTGTTATTATTTGACAGTCACAATAGGGAAGATGCAAACATAGTATTTATTGAAAATTTATTAATAAAATGTTGAAAAAATGTAAATGAAGGGCCTCTGCAACTTTTTTTTTGCATAATGTTTATTTTTATCAATAAAATATGAATTTAAAATTACATGAAATGAAACGTAATTTAAAACACCAATCAGAGCTAAGCGACTGGAATGACGTCACTGGCACGTTCCAAAACATTTAAAAGAGGTTATAGTACGATTTTTAATTCGAGTCAGAAAAATTATATTTCCAGTGGTTTTTAGTTCCAAATAAATAGTGATGTGATACACATACAATCGAGTTTTTACAATGAAATCTTAATCGAGTTTTTTTTTTAAATTCAATATCAAATTGCCTTTGATTAAAATAAAAAAATATTACATGTAATTTACGGTTATTAAATAGAAAACATACACGGTAGGTAATTTAATATTACATAAAACACTGTTATATTATTTGTTTTTGGTAAGGTCCATATTTCTAAAATTGATTTATTTTATTATTTTTATTTATTTTTTATTTAAGATGGTATGTATTCAATATTTACAATAATAAAACGCTTTGGTACCTAATAAAACAAAGCATTTATCGTCATCGTAGCAATAAGTGTATTAGAACAATCAGCGAGCGATTAGCAATCGATTCATACATAATACGATTTTTTTACGTTAAGCGATTAATCGCGCGATCACTGCGCAAATATTGCCGATTGCTGTTTCATAGGTAATAAAAATTAATAAATAAAGCCAGCGGAACGCTTTAGAGTAACCTTCGCGCTACTCCGTGTAATTCTTATCCTTTTTGGAACGCACCCCCGCAGTTGTCAAAGTAAACAGAAATAGTTTTGTAGGGTATAAAATTAGCTTTAGAAAAGCAAATTCGCGCAGTCTTCTAATGATGGCTCTTTGAATATAATTTCGAAGGCATGCAATTTTCTTCGACCCTAAGACTACCCACTGACCGACTGCAGTACTTCATCTTTTGAACTTTTCTTAGTGTTGTTCACTAATGGTCTAATCAACTGAAATAAGACACCTTCGATATGCTTGAAGCCTCCGTCTGCCATGATACAAGGTCCAGGAGGTAAAGATTCCATAAATCCAGATTCTTCAAATATTTAAAATCAGAAGTTCAGCCACCAAAACTATCTGATACAAAGTTTGTAGCCCCGTCTGGTATTGGAGATATCAACATGAGTCAACATGCTTTTTTGCATAAAAAAGCATTGCATACATGCTTTCATGCGATATTATTATGACCCCGAGATGTTGATTGATAGTTTATTTTCAAATTTTAGCAATAAAAGTATCTGGAATGGCGAAAAATAATAAAAAGTTATAAAAATTAGAGTCGAACAATACAACCAGAGATACAGTGTCACTGCAGTGACGTCATCGGAACTATTGGTCCGTTTTCGCGCGGAATTTTAAACTGTCAATTTAAAACCGCTTTTTTTACAATAAATTACAACATTTTAACTTTTAATTATATTAGTGGTCTATTTTACATGGAATTCTTTAAAATCAAAACAAACATAAAAATATTGCATCTTCCCTATTGTACTTCTTAACATGTCGGCGCTACCATCGCAGTGTCAAATTTTAAATAATATTCGAATTTTAATTTTAGTCTGTCCCGACAAACAAAACACCAAACCACCGCTGCGATCAAATTAAAAAAAGTTTTGTTATCATTGTGTTATCTATTATTTTGTTATTATTGTGTTTTTATTGTGTCATCTTATATCTACCCGTGCGAAGAAGCTGGGACGGGCCGCTAGTATTAGTATACAGATTTAAAATTAACGGATTATGACAACCAACCTCCAATCATCTCAAAATTGAATCGGCAATACAATAATATATTTTAGGGTTGAATCACAACGACCAATACGAAGAGCTAATATGAATTTAAATTGAAATTAAATTCGTCGAAAGGGCGATTAAAAATTTAAAATTTGTTCTGTGCCCGCCGGGCGAACGCGCCACTATGCATTGGTAATGACAGTATGAGCCAATCGTAATCTCTCGCGTCTCTGTTTCAGTTAATAATTGAAATTTAAAAGTACATTTTGAACTGTTTATATTTAACACAGCGAACGGGTTGTATGGAATTATAATTTTTATTTCAATTAATATGAACGGATATGTCATGAAAGAATTAAGATGCGATTCAATGTTTTATTTAGGGAAGGATCACGGTCCATAAAAATTAAACCGCGTCCTACAATAATGAGATGTCTGTCATGTCTGTTATATAAAAATTAAGCTATGAGTGTTCAATGTTTTATTTAGAGACGGTTCACTATTTTTAACAAAATTAAACCTTCATACATTCGTGATTCGAGACACAATAGAAAGACAATAGCAGCGCGACAGCCGGCTGTCGCTTGGCCGATGAAAGGTTGAACCACGTCTTACAACAATGAGATGTCTGTCATGTTTGTTGAGATAATACAGTTTAGAGGTGTGAGGAATAGCTTGCAAAGTTTCTTATTCCCCATTGGAAAACGAGGATCCTCAGACTCGTTTTGTGGACCCGACGGTGGTCGTCGGAATTTTAAGTATGTATTTGTGTGCAATTAGATTATGCTATGTAGAGAACTTAAGTTGTATTTTCACATGTCTTAGGATAGATGTCGCAACAATACCATAATAAATTATCATTTTAATGGTAAAATACCTTCACAAAGTCCAAACTTGAATAATTATCTTTTTACGTTTGCTCAGTGACACTTGGCGAGCACTCGATGACGCTCGGCAGTAAACTGAAGGCATTTAATTTAATATTTCAGTAACTCTTCAGCATTAATTCGTAATACTGTTGCATAATGTTTCGGCGGCGGGTCCCAGCCATAAAAACGAACTGGAGAATACGTTTAGCTTTATTTTAAATTCAAATAATTATGCATGCAGTGTCATAACACTTTTGATTGTCGCGACGAGAATATTTTGGATCTGCTAATTAAAAACTTCGTTGACTGCTGACATTTTATTATTAAATGGACCTGTCAAATGGAGTCTGAATTATTTAAATTAAAACTGTTTAGGGAAATTTGATATTCTGCTTGTATATCTTAGATAATGTGTAGAGTGATTAAATATCTATTCTAATATTATAAAGCTAAAGAGTTTGTTTGGTTGAACGCTCTGATCTCAGGACTGTTGGTCCGAATTGATAAAATCTGTTTGTGTTTGATTTATCGAGACAGGATATAGGCTTTATAACATCAAGCCACGATTTACGGGAGCTAAACAGTAACTAAAAGTGCAGGTATAGCCGCAGGAGACAGTTATAAAAAAAAAACTCAATTTACTGTAAATTGGATTTTTAGTCGCTTTGAAATCAGTAAGTTAATTCGCGTTTTGACAATTCACAAAAAGCACGTATTGGGGAAGAGATCGCTTAGTTATGTGTGCATATCAAAACCAATAGGTGAATTGATAACCTCCTCCTTTTTTAATCTGTTGAAAATTGGGGTTGTGGAATAGATCTAATAGTTACCGCGGCCCCGGAACTTGAAGAGGGCAACCGAAGGAACAAGGGAAGGTTTTAGTTAGTCGAACCGTCTGACACCCGTCCCGCCTTGTTCAGCGCGTAAAAGAAATTTAATGATTTCCCATCCATATAAAAAAAAACTGTTGCAAATGGAAATTAGTTTTATTTTTCGTATAAACATAACGAAGATATTATTTTGCACATGAGTAATGTGAATGTATTGTCTTGCACATGAGTATATCCTCCACTGCAAAATTTCTCTACCAAATTATGGTTTGCTGGAAGAAAACTCATTTATGGGTTAAGCTCGCCTTTGTACATGACTATTTTATTTGCTGCCATTATGTATTTTTGTTTTCTTGTTCGTGTGCAATAAAGAATATGAATATGAATTTTGCCTTGCATTTAGTTGAAAGCTTTCTAAAATAGACTTCTCTACACACCCTCATAGAAAGTATAATCGCAATTAATACCAGTGTTACCGAATGCTATTTCGTCTAGCTCGTGAATATTGATTCAGTATAACAATAGTTCTGCTCTCTAGATAGTCGATGATCGGGAATAGAGGGGCCCTCCAGGGCGTAGTTGCGAAATAGTTCTAATAGTTACCATGGCCCTGGAACATAACCGGACACGAATGGGTTTTAATCACTAAAAGTCTGACACGCCCTCCCGCCTCGCCCAGGATGAGAGAAGTCCTTTAATGATTTCCCATCGTATTATTTTTAGTAGAAAACTTACAAAAATACACTTCTCTACAATAAGACACCCTCACAGATAGTATAATCGCAATTAATACCAATGATAACAGAATCCGAATGCTATTCCGTCTAACTCGTGAATATTGATTCAGTATAACAATAGTTCTGCTCTCTAGACAGTCAATGATCGGGAATAACTCGCGCCGAATGCTACATATTTTATCACCCCGGGATTTCAGAGCCCGTCGGAAAAACCTAGCAATTAGTGTAGCGGCATAAATGTACTGTTAGAAGCTTGTGGCAAATTCATCGGATCGAGACTTCCTTTGAATAGATCTGTTTGTTTTTAGCTGAGTGTACATAAGGATTAGTTTTTCAGTGCATTTATTTATTTCTTTGTTACATGGAGGACTTACTGCTAATTTATGTTAGTATGCTTCATTTTATTAATGCCTGCCGCGAAAAGAGGGGTGTCTAAGTTTAACCGCTTTTGTATGTGTCTGTTTATTTGTCTGTCTGTTATCCAGCGATGGTATTAGGCATGTCTTATCAAAATCGGTCCAACTGTTTCGAAGTTATCAACGCTAATTAACCAACTTCATGTTAGCTGTAGTCGCGATTTTAATGACTTCGGAGCCAATTATTAAGATGGGGAGATAAGGATGAGTTTCTCAATGCAGATGCGTTAGTATGCTTTATTTTACGTTGTTTCCTCATTTATAACAGACTTAAAAAATTACGGAGTTCCTGTTCACCTGAATATATTTTTGTTTTAGTTAGCCTTACTGTTAGATTTTCTGGCTTTGGACTACCCTTAAGGTCTGCGAAAGATTTACGAATGACAGTCGAAACTAACGACTATACGTACTCTCCAAGACTTCAGTGAAGTCCTAGATATCCATGAATTGAAATATAAAAACCTTGGTACTAGCCCAGTTTCAAATTGGCAACTTCGTGGATGAGAGGAAGTAAAACAAAAATTTAAAACATAAACGCTTTTACTGACTACTCGAGAAAATAATCACCTATAGTTACCGATTTTGGTTTCGTTTGATGTTTGGTTTTGAAGCTCTGAAACTCGTCTATAATGGTTATTTTCCTTTTTGTAGTTATTGAAGGCGATTATAATTTCGAAAAATTGTTTTATTTTTAGTTATAAGTGTAAACCTATCATCCTGGTTGCGGAATGTTTATAATAGTTACCGTGACCATGGAACATAAAGGGCAACCGAAGGAACATGAGTGGGTTTTAGTCAGTAAAAGTCTGACACGCCCTCCCGCCGCACCCAGGACAGGAGCAGTCATTTGATGATTACCCACTCACCAAAAAAAAAAGACGGGTTGCACTCCGGGAGTGCCGGCAGAAGTGAAAACTTGATTATAGCTGTCTACTATCCATCCGTCCTACGCTTTTTCGATCAGGTCACGTGTCCTGACGCGAGTTTAAGATTTTATACCCATTACAGAAAAAGTGCTCAACGCCGCTAAAGAAGTTTTCACTTCAAAAAGACGGGTTGCACTCCGGGAGTGCCGGCAGAAGTGAAAACTTGATTATTAACGTTGAGCATGTTTGATATTTTGGAATGGTTAGGGAATAATTTTGCACCAATTGCTTTATCAGTATAAAAGTACTATCATTTATGTGGTAGAATACAATATTCATTTATTGCGCTATCGTACACAAACATGACAATTTATATTACATTAAAAATTTAACACTTTAAAACTATTACAATTATTTTACATTAAAAAGTTTATCTCTCCGAAAAATCAACTTTCATCCATAATTTCAACTATCCATCCGTCCTACGCTTTTTCGATCAGGTCACGTGTCCTGACGCGAGTTTAAGATTTTATACCCATTACAGAAAAAGTGCTCAACGCCGCTAAAGAAGTTTTCACTTCAAAAAAACCTATCTAACCTACAAACAGGGGTCCCTACGGGAGCGAGTTCGTGGCATTTTGCCAGTCTTACCCTATTGTTATGCCAGTGAATTAGTTATGTGGTAGCTGCGTACTATTTACAGGTGAATAAATTCTGAATGGTTCCTCATTAGTTCTTAAAGCATTTTACTAAGTACACTGTAGGTTTAGAACTAGTGAAAAAAAAAGTGAGCCGTCACGGGACGCCTGGCAGATGTGAAACAGCGACATTACATCATCGCCACACAGTACACAAGACTGTGACTGTATATATACACCATCACCATCAAATAGCGTGGCGACGCCACGCCAGAAATTTGTTTTACGTGCGGCTATAGATGTTTCACATCAACAAGGGAAGTTATCGTTGATTTTCTTGTTTACAATCCGTATTGTTTTAATAATCCGACATTTTATTTATTTAATAAATTTAATGTACGAACAGAGTAACTTAATGTACGAACAGAGTACATAGGCGGACTTAATGCCTTAGGCATTTACTACCAGTCTACCTTAGGGTGACCAGTTTACCTTAGGGTTAGGGGTCATTTTGGCACTGTCACTGTGTTGGATTCTTATGGCGAGATAAATAGACGTTACCTAGCACGTACATCGGCTTAGCCATGTTTCATCTCTATCGTCCACTTGATGTTTGGCAGTTATGTAACACCGACGCGACGGGTACAAAAATATCTGGAAATTCGAAAAATAATAAGAAGTTATACTTATATATACCAGAGAAGAACAATACAACCAGAGATACAGTGTCACTGCAGTGACGTCATCGGAACTATTGGTTCGTTTTCGCGCAAAAGTTTAAACTGTCAATTTAAAACTGCTTTTTACAATAAATTACAACATTTTAACTTTTTAATATATTTGTGGTCTATTTTACATGGAATTCTTTAAAAATGAAAACGAAAATAAAAATATTGCATCTTTCTTATTATGTCTGTAATATTAGCAAGGACAAGGATAGATAAGATTACACTACAGGTGGAAGGTATCACACCATACATTGTACACACAAGGGATTCTATTCATCATTCATTCGAGTTTGATATTCAGCTGTGAATGGATTTGGATCCAAGATTCATTTTCTTGTTACGGCGGAACCCTAGATATCTCCTAGATATAAGGTAGGCAATTACTCATTCTATTAGGTTTATCTATTGGGCCCAGAATTCTATTGTGCACTAACGATAGTATAAGATAGGGTTCTTATACGTCATTCTATCTTCAAAAACACAGCTACACATACAATTAAGACGTTAAAGTAGGATAGTATGATTCAAGTATTGCAAGTCAAAAAGAGACAAAATATAATAATTTGTGACTGAGGTTAATGGGGTGAAGTAGCCACATTTTAAAGTGCTACTGGCTGACTGCCTATAACCTATCTACACATTTTTACTTATATTATCAATGTTGTGCACGGACAAAATTAAGCTCAACTGTGACTCTCTTCTGATATATAGATATTAATTTTCAATTCATGTGCTTTCTATTTATAATCTCAACAAATTAGCTTTTAAAAGTAAAATAACGGACTGGCTTATTACACTAGATCATACACAATTTAAGCATTTATTCAAAACTGCTTCCTGATCCTAACTTTGATTTAGAGATTTCACTTGCACATTCAAGCACCCAAATCACACACACGTACTCCACATCACACACACACACCCCACACCACACTCTACATACCTTCACATGCCACCTGCCTGCATGATTTTTTAAATTATTATTTTTAATTACATTGTTAAAGCTTTGCAAAGTTATAAAGTCTAAGATTTTATGTATCAATATGATTTATGAACCACATCGTCTTCAGTGCAACAAAATGTACATGTGTAGAACTTTTACTAGGGGGCCTGATGTCCTGACATAGAAGTTTTTTTAAAACTTAGTTTAGGCATCAGTCTTTTACAAATTAATTGATAAAATTGTATCTGTAGACTATCAATTCATCATATGTAATTTGTGGTAAGAAATAAATTATTTTATCTTATCTTGTCTTATTTTATGATAAGAAACTGAGGTAGGTAGTGTAGCATCCGAGAAGTCTTCGTGGTTAGCAAATCAGTAAATCATAAAGTGTTATTACTTGCGCAAATATTGTGTGGAATTTTCTTTGTTATCCACCCATTGTAATATCCAAATATCCAGCGAATTTCAACAATTTTTCTTCAAAACATGGAATACGTGCTCTTATCCGCTAACTATTAAGCGAGCATCATTATTATTTGAAAACCATGTGATCAAACTTCTTTAGGAATCCACAATAGATTGAATAAAATTCACCCAAAACGACAGACCTTTTGTCCATCAACTCCAAGTACAAAAAAATCTGTCATTTCTTTTCGCCAAATAGCACCGCTTCCAATCTTAAAAATTTACCAAAAAGAATTTGGTAAAAAAGGCTAGCGAACAAAAAGAGTACTTATTTGACGAGCACGAAAAAGGCTAAATAGTAGCGTAATTCTACCAGTAGGTAGTAAAAAAATTAGGCATCGTTTTTTTGAATAGAAAGAGAAAATGAAAAATTGAGTACTGAATAGCCTCCTTTAATATGTCCCTTGCTCACCAAACACGGTGTTTAAGCAACAGTTATAGAGATAGACGCAGAAGTTTTTGTTTACAAGTATTTAAGTCCATACGTTACCGGTTCCAGGAAATAACAGTTACCGAAAGGCGAAATTCCGAAAGGTAGACCCTAGAAGTTGTTCATACAAATACTCGACCATAGCAAATATCAACCGAGAAATGAACTCTTGTTGCTGTGAGAACAAATGCCAAGATAGCAAGTCAAACAGGTCTGTATTGACTTGTTGGCTTATTTTGTATGTTCGTCTGTGTATGTCTTGCGACCGTTTAGTACCTTAATTATTGGCTTGTAAATGCTTAGTACGAAATTTGAGTTCTACATGATGAATGTTGCAATCTTTTTTTAAATGTTTAAGCGTTTACTTCTGCCCGTCTCCATATAGAAATGTAATAGACATTATGGTTCGTTAAATTATTGTGGCACGCGGCAGTCGGTAAAAGTGTAGCTTCACAAATTTTGTGATCAGACCTCCTGAGTTTTTGAGAGAGATCATAATATCCTGAGAGAGACCAGCTATCCTTAGAGAAACTAGATAGCCTTTTGTCAAATTACAAGTACTTATAAATTGACGAAAACTTGGTCTGTTAGTTGTAGTCACTTTAAGCTAGTTGCTCTCAAATGATACCATTCATTTACATGCATGACGTCTGTATCACCACCATTTAAAATCATTTTGAAGGCAATCATGAAAATGATCCAACTCACACTTCTTATTATATGTCAGTGAACACTGAAGGCAAATTGGTGATCAAACTAAGTAGTTTTGCAGATTTGCTTTCATATGAAAAACTGTTCCCCAATTCTCATCACTTTCCGAGGATCACATAAATATCACTTCATGAAAACTTTACAACAAATTGCCTCTGACTGTAAAAAACCAAAAGTACATGTATTCCTTTAAACAACAGCTAAAGAAACACATTTTAGCGGATTTAAAACCCTGAGCATTTTGTCTAGCACCTATTTTTATTTTTATTTAAATTTTTTTATCGTTATATTTAACCGTTTTTATTAAGTATTCGCGACACGTTGCCTAATGTATCCCAATTAGAAATAAGTTTTTCTCATGTAAGTGAATGTAATTCTTTTTGAGAAATAAAGATCTTAAACCATAAAAGAAAGGGAGGAATGTATTTTATGTGACGTAAAAATATAATTCAGCTAAATGTAATCCCAATACAGGCAAGGCTGTGTAAAGACAACGTCATGAAAAATAGGCGTAGATAATACTATACGAGGTGAAAACACGGTTGACGTACCAACCCACATGTTTACAAAATCACATTAGCATACTTCGTCGTTCAGTTATTTTTTTCAATGAAAACCATTAACGATAAAAAAGTCTGATAAACGTAGGTCAATGAAAATAATATCAGGAGCTCTCAAAACAGAAAACTGTTAAAACTCTTTAAATTAAATTGTGATTTTAGGAACCCTTATTTCTAGAACGGGTGATAGAAAATTTGAAATAATTCATTATAAGTCCAGGTATTTTTTTTTTTTTGGGGAGTCGGAAATCATCAAATGACTGCTCCCGTCCTGGGTGTGGCAGGAGGGCGTGTCAGACTTTTACTGACTAAAACCCACTCATGTTCCTTCGATTGCCCTTTATGTTCCAGGGTCACGGTAACTATTATAAACATTCCGCAACCCCGGCAGGCGTTGGCCCTGTTGGGCCCCTTCCTGTAGGTATCCTCACTATGTATTTCCTTTACCGAGGTCAGTGACGTACGACCTAAAATCTAAAAAGTAACATGATTGGAATTGAAACCAACATAACGATTTTTTTTCGTAAGATGGCAGTAAATTAAATGGCGAAATTTTTTATTTACATAGTTCGAGATGGAGTTCTGATTTGAAGAAGAGGTTTTATCTTCAAAGTTTTAATATGTAATTAGCTCTCATAAGGTCTTTTGAGGTATTAGGGTCAACCGACGCCTTTCATTCCAGTTTAATTTAGAGTCCTCTCACTTTTTTACCAAAACTACGACTCACTCATTACCACAACAAACTTAGCAATAAAACAATCTAATCAAATTATCGTTACGCTCACCTTTACATTAATAAAGGCAACATTAAAAAATCGATAACTCCAAGTAGATCTAATTATCCGTGTATACTTCAGCAACGGCACGCCATTGCTCCTAGTTACTAGGAGCGTCAAAATGAATTATGGCTCTTCATTAAGCTAAAGTGCTGTCTTAAAGTGTCTAAAAAGATTCCATTATGTTAGGGGAATAGCACCCGCCTCGTTTATTAAGCTTGCCAACAGTTTTTTATCTGATTACAGCGCGAACAGATTTGTGTTTCGCAAGATTGTAAAATTTGTGAGACGAAAAACTTTGGACGGTTCTATTAAGGCCCTGGAGATAGGTGAGTTTAAGAAACTAACTAAGGTTATTAGATTTTTAAATGATTTGAGTTTTTTAGTGCCGTCTCTTAGGAATCTTTCTTATTGGAGCTACGTAATTTGTAACTTAGCTTTAAAAATCTTTCATTTTAGTTTCGGATTATTAAAAAAGAGTTTTACTTACCTAGTTATTAGTAGATCTTTAAAAGCCGTACAAGCGGTCGAAAGCTAGATATTCTGACATTCAGTCTATCCAAGGTATTACGCAAAACTGAGTTGGTCAGGTCTGATAGGCAGACGCTTCATGAAAAACACTGGTTTTTAACCGGAGTCCACTTTGAATTGTTCTAGCATTGTTTGGGAAAAGTCTGATGCTGATGCCTTACCCAAATGTTTACTTCATTTATATTAACTTGGCTTATCTTATTGTCTACAAATCTGTCTCTAACTTCCATAACACCTTTTTTATTTCCTTCAGATTTTCCGCCTCCATCCAATCGATTGCAATCACGGTACTTGTAACTCTACCCTAATTCGATTATCACAATCAAACGCGGTTCAATTACATTGAAACCGATGCTAATGCCTGTTTATCTAATTATCGACCATCTGCCACATAACTAGTACAAATCTACTCGCTACTAGTACTAGTAGAGCAGTCCGTCTGTCTATTCCGGCCGCATCAGTTCCGTTGTGGTCAGCCTATGATTTACTGATACGCTCCAACTGACGTTATGGGATTGTCGTTCATGTACCTAGTTTATTTATTTCGTATTTCCTGACGTTTATAATATCTGCATTGTGTTTTGTGTTTGTCTTGTGGGTTATTGGTATTTTTTTTTTGGGTTTTGTATTGGGGTTTGTGTTAGGACTACAACAGTTTATTTATTTGACGTAGCTACACAAATATATAAGTTGATCTTTTAAGGTATTTTGTTATGGTTGTTAATTACAATTATCACCCACTGATTAAAATAAATAAATTCACTGTCTTCCTTTTATTATTTTTAAAGCTATGACTATTTGACTTGCCTTTCGGCTACCAAGCGACAGCCGGCTGTCGCGCGGCTACAGTTTTTCTATTGTGTCTTGAATTACGTGTGCTCGAATGTTTTCCCACTTTTTGTTTTAAATGGCTTATTTGGGCATTTGATGAACTCAAATGAAGATCACTTCGTTAATCTATTTCATGAAAAGGAGACTTTTTACTATCCAATTACAAGACATTACAGCTTTAAGAATCTTCTTACAATTATAAAATGACAATATCTACATTTGACTCAAAACCTACCTACTACAACAGCTTGGGTTTTAGTAACATCTGGTTCGAAATTTCTAGTGTAACGTGGAATACGTGACATTTTCATGCATTAATGTTTGAATGTGTGAGAGGCCAGTAAGGGTCAGTGCAAGAATTGAAGCGTACCTGTGAACTAGGAACAAAGAGGTTTCGGCAAAATAGAGATGTTTCGATACTGAACTGTGTATGTCAACACCTAGTAAGGTCAATTTCATCGAATTTTGATCTGTGCCCCTACATTGCAGTTTCATCCGTGTTACTTTATTTGATTGATCGTACTAATAGTATTTTTTGTGTTGTAGCGTATTATTAAAAATTTAAGACTTTTTTTCTAGTAATCTGTTAAAGCAACTTTTAAAGTTATCTATACTATAAAGAGGACAGATTTGTATGTATTTATGTTTGTTAATTGTTACTCTTTCACGCAGAAATTACAGAACGATTTTGATGAAACTTTACAGAAATATAGCTTATACTTCAAATAAGAGGCTACATATCATGACGCTTTGACCCACGGGAGCAGAGCAGTAACAAAAAACCTAACATAACGCGGGTGAAACCGCGGGCACAGCTTGTTACTAATGAAAAGGGTATCTAATCGAAAAAGGGTAACCTACGTTTAAAAACGCAACAGATTTTTCCAAATCTTCTAAGTAGGTAACAACTTCTACATCTACTTACCTCTTTGTATAATTATTGAGCGAATGGAGGAGATTTAGGTCACGAAACGATTACAGAAACGTTAACGCGACGTATTGTAGATAGTTACAAAGAACAGTCCAAATCACTGCAGAGTTAAACCCTCTTATTCCAATTCTCTCAATTTTGGGCTACTTAATACCAGCTTTTGTTGAAATAGTCTAGCTTATTTAAAGTTTAAACACATTGACAATAAATAATTACGACCACTAGCACTTATAAATAATTTACAGCGTTTAATTTGCTTTCAAGCTAAGTACGTTTTGTTCAGCTTCCCATTCATTACCGTTTAATACGCACTCGCTGCCTTATTTAACCCATTAGCAAATAACGCGCCGAAATTTTATTGCTCGCTATAAAATATCAGGCGTTCACATAATTTCTGTTTCTATAAAAAATAATTTCCCCCTTTTTGTGTGATAACAGTCGTAACTTACAATTTTACGAGGCAAGCAGGTAAAATGTAAAAACGCAGTCCTGTGTCCTTGTTTAAAGGGCCCGTAAAATACTTACCTTAACGAGCTTGGAGATAAGAAAGCAATGATAAGGACCCCTCTTTAGAATATAAAAACGCCTATTTAAAATTTTCACGAGCGTTATTAGAATTAGTTGTTTATGCTTAGGCGATTTTCAAGGTGAACATTGTTTGAGCCGGCTTACGATGTTCGGATTTATATTGTTGTCAAGCTCTTTTATATTTTATGCCTCTTTTGATGGACCATAGTTTATTAAAGCTGTTGCTATGAGTTCAGACATTTTCTATTCATCCATATTACACTAAGGACATACTTCCATTTCCTTTCTGGTTGTAATCCTTTGAGCTAGTCGAGAAAAGTTACCAATCAAGTGTGCCTAGCGTCAATGCAGCGAGCAATTAGTGGTTTGATTGAGGAGCACGCGTGCCCGGATACCAACGAATTGGTAATGAACCAATTAGTCGGTCGCTGAATGTCCTGGCTTTATCTTTACCTTTTGCGGGGTCGTGCCACTGAATTATGACAATTATTTGCCTCGCTTCGTGATTCATGGTTTAATTGCATTTGCAGTGGATTTACTGTGTTGGGGAGGTTTCTTAAGGGAAAAATACGATGGTTTTCTTGTTTTGCTGAATCCTTTTTAGATGGTGATGCTTTTAATGTGCTGTATCCTTGCTTCGTATTCCTCAATGCTGAGGGTCCCGTTTTAGATGGTGATGCTTTTAATGTGCTGTATCCCCCCTCCTTGCTTCGTATTCCTCAATGCTGAGGGTCGTGACCCTTCTTCATCACTTTCTCTCGGACGATTTTCCTCCATCTAGCTCTGTCTCTGGCGGTGTGTAATGTGCTGTATGTCTGAATGTAAAATGGAACACTTGTGTGCTACTCTGTCACAGCCAATTTCTGAATCTACCGTACCGAGTTAAACATGATTACTTAACTATATTTTGTTTATTTTTAAAATAAATTGGTTGAATGACATTTAAGAAAATAAAAGGAAAATTACTATTTATATTTTGTATATTTTAAAATAAATTGTTTAAATGTCATTTAAGAAAACAAATGGAAAATTACTATTCTCTTATCCTGCAAAACTACGTGCAGATTGCCTTTCCCTTCAGAAAATTATATGGAGCTCATAAAGTAGGTAGGTACACGACTTAAATTGAAAAAGCCACATTATTACATCTGCCTTTGATTTCAACTTTGAACATTACGCTTGTACAAATTTAATTAATTATACGAGTTCAAATTGTGTAACCCAGTTAATTTTCATCGTCACTTAAACAAGTATGTATGTACCAAGTCTTCCGTCTTTGTGCCCTTTTCCGCCCAACACATGTATATTTCAAGCGTACCTCATTTATTCACTTACACGCGCTTATATCAAATACTATATCTATTTATAAAAATAATAATTGACTGACAGACGTATCAACACAGCCCAAACTTCTGGGTCATGAATATTCGCGTGTTCCTTTAAACCTTCGAACAGCCGGCTGTCGCTTGATTGTTGAACTTAAAAGTTTAATACAGTACGTGAGCAGTTAGAAAAGATTTCTGGAAATTCAACCTTAAAGAGGTCACATTAAGACCGATTGAAAGTTTTTATGATTATCCTTTCTTTTCAAAGCCATTGGCAACAGTAGCTAATTTTGAAAGTACGTTGGCAACCAATTGATGGTGCTTAAACATCTACATTGATAAATTGCTGGGTCCATCTTCTAATAAGTTATTTTCACAATTCTCAATTATACATACATGCATATACAACACATTAGACGAACCGAATAACAATTGCGAATTCTGGAATAATTTATGAGTAACCCCTTTCGATACAGCTGCGTTAATTACTTGCAAAACAAAGCCTTGTTAGTTCAAATAAACAGCCGATTTTCATTCAAACATTTTGAATAGTACCTATACCATTTAGTCCGCTGGAATAGTTTCTATCACTGACGTCTCAATCGAAACTTTAGGAGGAATTTCAGTCTATCGGCTTCAAACTTTGTCATAGATATTTTGAATGGTGCATTTCCAGCAAATTTTCGATTCGCATCTCACTTCAAGTTGGATGAATATTGACATAGCTGTTGCTAACATCTACAGGATATATTCCGTATTTATTTTTGGTTTCGGTGAAAATGTACTTTTATATTTTGCGAAGCGCGCGAACCTTTTGATATTATGTCTATGTTTCTTTATCTCTACCCAGTGGGCTGCCTCCTCTATTTTTGACGTTTTATAAAGGAACATCTATGTAAAACAACGCTGACGTGTTGCAAATAGATCGATTTGAATATTCCTTTCGCTCAAATGTGTATATTTTTTTTTTATTTGGACGGATACTTAAATTGAAGTAACTTTCGCGTTCAAATTTCTTTTCAAACTGTCAAAAAGTGTACATTTTGAACAAGATTCAGAACATTTTTTGTAAATACGCTAAATAGTACGCTTTCGATTACTAGAATTGGCCTTCTGACGCGTGTTTCAGAAATACCTAGTGACTCCAGCGAGCTACAAGGTACTTCGCTTCAGGGTATTAATATACATGAGGTTATAACTATTGAAACTGAGGCTTCAATCAACGGATAATTTGCTGAATGCCTTGTACATTACAATATGTAGCTATGTATGCCAATATTGAAACTAAATTGTATGCGGTTGGAACTGATTATGATTTATGATTAACTGTATATAAATGGCATGTAATATCAGCATGATTCAATTAATTAACTATTTTCTCCATATATTTTTATCATATTTTGCTGCTGTTTAGAAATGACAAGTCACGCCGACATTCAAGTTTCTGATATGGTTTTATCAAAACATGTTCAAGGCAATTGTGAGAGTAGAAAGAAAGGAACCAAGGCATTATCTGTCATCACAATGTGTTACCTTATTGGGTTGTGAGTGACGTCATAGAGTAAATGAAGTGTCTTTGTCTAAGTGAGTGGAGAATCGGAAGCAATCGCTTTTATTATTATTGTTGATACGTGAGACAAGTGTCATGATTGCAATGACAAAGGCATTCGTAACCAGGGCAGTGTAATTTTGTCAAGTTTATCTAGGACAGCACTGATTCTGAGAAAGGATTAAAATGGTTGGTCCCGGTCATTATTCGTAAATCTTTGACAGACGTTTCCGGGTCAGAAAAAGTCGGACAATCAATCAATCAATCTTTCCATATAAAATATTGGTATTCAGCTGTATCTGCAGAAGTTTAAAGCCGATCCAAACGTAGTTGAAAGAAAAGAAGGAACTTAAGAAGATGTTGTTAAGTCAGATGACCAGTATTACCAAATCACTTCTTTCCTTTGTTTTTGGTACAAAAAAATATCAAAAGCGCCATACTACTCAAGAAGCAGCATAAGCTTAAAAACCAGGGGCTTAGTTATATTTCTTCTGCACTTTGTGAGGTCATAAAATGTTTAGTTTCTCTAATGAGCTGCAGTAAAAGAGCACAGTTTCAACTTTGTTGGCTGGCCAAACATTACAACAATGTTTTTCTATAAGTTCTTGCAATTCCTTAATATATTCTGTAATACTATAATGTATTGTTTTATAATAAACTAACTTGCTTTTAGCATCGTTACATAGATAAATACTTTAAAGTTCCAATAAAGACGCGTATGTCGAACTTCAGCCCCTATTTTACCATTTAAAGGTGGAATTCTTAAAAATGATTTCTTAGGAGATTTCTTACGGATCACAAAGAACACACCCACCAAATTTCACGCCTTTACCAGCAGTTTTTGCTGTTCGCGTTGATATATCAGTCAGTCTATATACTATTCAACAACAAATGTAGTTAGAACCATCGCGGTATGATTTCCCTGAAACATAGATAGCTGTAACTCGATAGACCGAACACATACTTCAGAGAGCATTCCGTTCCATGAAACGTTTCCACCAAACTTGAGGTTACTTAGCCAAAACAACATCCACTGAAGATTCCCAATCTACATCTATTCACGAATCCCCGTACGGAACAGTTCGATAGATACGTACGTGTTAGCGCAAGCTTGGACGAAGTTAGTCGGTATTGTACCACTGAATGGACCGTGGTGGCCAAGTTTTGCGCTGGCTGGCATCGAAATGTAAAGCTGTGCTTGAAAATGTGGGTGGCGCTTTGTTTGTGAGGTTTTTTTATCTTTATTATGCATAAAGCGTAGTGTGAAAGCCCAACACCTTAATATTAATTTAAATGTCGTGATATCTGACGATATCCTTTCCAAATTTTCTGAAACCTACAAGTGGCATTAGAAAACCCCGTCTCGTGCTGACTGCTTTGTACTGTGCCTGTGGAATGGAACCCTAAAAAGAAAAAAACGTTTATATTATTCCTCGATTAATTATTATGAAAAAAAAAAACGTTTATATTATAATATAGTAATAATACCAGCCTTTTTGTCCCACTGCAGGGCAAAGGCCTCTTCCCATACAGAGAAGGCACGAGCATTGATCACCACGCTTGCTCAAGGCGGATTGGCGATTTCGGACTTATATTAACTACAAGTCCAGGTTTCCTCACGATGTTTTCCATCACCGAAGTCTGTGATGTCCAGAAAAAGTACCTATGAACTGAAAAAGTCACATTGGTACTTGCCCGGATTTGAACCCACAACCTCTTGTATGAGAGGTGATAATTTTATAATAAAATTAAATTAAAATGCTCTAAATATTTCACTCCCAAGAAAAGACATTTGTTATTTTTATTAGGACCTTAATGCTGGTATTTTCAGCCGCCTCGCGGGAAATTGTCAAATGATTGGTCGACTTTTCGCTACCGGGACAAAAGAGCTGCCAGTATTTTAGGCAGGTTATTGGTTGACAGCAATTGGTTATTTTTAACCGACTGACCAAAGGAGGGCTATATTTTCGAGCGTATGTATGTCTCATTCTATAGCACGCTCTACAGCCTAAACCGTAGGACGGATTTTGACATATGAGGTGTAATCCGGGTTTGCGGAATGTCCGGGGTTGCGGAATGTTTATAATAGTTACCGTGACCCCGGGACATAAAGGGCAACAGAAGGAACATGAGTAGGTTTTAAGTCAGTAAAAGACTGACACGCCCTGCCGCCACACCCAGGTCGGGAGCAGTCATTTAATGATTTTCTACTCCCCAAAAAAAGGTATTAAATTCGTCTCAGTTGTAGGAGTGACACAAGGTGTATTAACTAGAAAAAAAAAGGTAAAATGAAAAACAAAAATTAAATAATCAAAAAACCCAACTGCAATTTCGGAAGTTGATGGCAATTACATGAAACAGAAAAGCCACCAACTTCCGAATTGCAGTTGGGTTTTTGATCATTTTAAATTTAATTTTTATTAATACTAGTATTTGCATGTTTCTCTATCCTTGTGTAATTGTGTTGCCTTACTTAGCTGTCCGTCACAGTCTTATCCCGCGTTAAGTTATAAATTTGGTTACTGCTAGTTTTCTATGCTCATACTTAGCGTGATATGTCGCTCGTCGTTTTCTTGACGATTTTATCGGTATTATGTATTTTATTATTTACATCGTTAATTAGTCATATGTGAGCGATATGTTATCACGTCCTTATATATAATGTCCCTCGTCTTACCTAACGCGGTGTATATTTCATCAAATTCCGTTTAATAACAGTTTTTGCGTGAAAAACTTCGATCAACAAGAACTTTAACATTTTTATTATTATAAATATTTGTGGAATTTGTAGCATAGCACTTGAGAATATGTTAGCTTTTTAGATAATGTGAGAAGTTCCGAAAAACAACAAAAAGAAAACAAGTAAATATAACAATAAATAAAGAAACATTACCTTTTTGTTAAAGTAGTTTAGTCTATAAATTAAATAAGTAACAGTTTTTCTTGTGAACTATTTATTTTTCTAACTAAAACTATTTCTTACTTTATGGTTTTCTCCCGTACGTATTAGGATATTCCTTTAATCCTATAAAGCAGTTAATGAACTATTTTCCTCGTGAGCCTTGAAATATCGGTATCTACAATATGTTTCCAATATTCGGCGAACTCTGTTTTGCCTACTAGGTATTATAATGTGCCAAGTTGGAATTTAATGAAGTTATGGAATATCTTGCCCAGTGGTGTATGAAGTAAACCATAGTCCACACTCGCTGTGGTGCGACTGTGAGCGGACAGTGATGAGCGCAGCGATCTGCGTAACCCGTAGGGTTCAACTGTGCACCTCGCACTGTGACGTAAGGCTATGGCCCAGTGCACACCGCTGGAGGCGCAGCGGAGCGCATTTCAAGACAACAATCCATCCTACTAATATTATAAATGCGAAAGTAACTCTGTCTGTCTGTCTTTCTGTCTGTCTGTCTGTCTGTCTGTCTGTCTGTCTGTCTGTCTGTCTCTTCTTCACGCCTAAACTACTGAACCGATTTGAATGAAATTTGGTACATATATTGTCTGGGACCCGAGAAAGGACACAGGATAGTTTTCTTCCCGGAAATCCCGCGGGAACGGGAACTATTCCACGCGGACGAAGTCGCGGGAAGAAGCTAGTTTAATATACAACAATATAAACCTTAACTTACTCGACATGCTGTTAATATAAGAACAAATTCGCATGCAGTGCTCGTGTTGCTCTCAAGCTACTACAAGAACATGCGCGCGACTAAATATTGACCGTCAATCACGTGTTCAAATATCGTACACTCACCACCAGTCACCCTATACATTGGTCACTTTAAACAGCTACCGATTGTAACGAAAAAGTAACCAGAGACATATCAGGGCAAGAAGGGCGCATGTGCTTATTGCGTCTAAAATTAAAAAAATCTTAATACTGAATGAACAATACCCTACATAATTACAAATACAAATACAAATCGTTTATTTGCCAAATACGCCGTTACATGTATAGATATTTTCGTTGGTCCCAAACTAGGCTAGGCCTGTATCTTGGGCACCTCGGATACAAACAGATATACCTTAATAAAATGAAATACGACATTACAATAGATTCTGCTTATAGGTTTGCTTACATCAATAAGTTAACAAATTAACAAATGCTAAAAAACTAATTTTAAATGAATGAAAAGAAAAGGAAATGTATTGATATATCGGAGGGCAGAGAGTATTGAGTGAGGTTAGGAGTTGTGTGGTATTATGTATGTCTTGCGTGCGTGTGATGTGTGTGTATGGGTGTGTGTGTGTGTGTTTATTTGTCAATGAGTAGAAGATTTTCTGTGTCGGCTTGGGAGATTTCCAAGAGCAGTGATCTTATTTTTCGTTTCGCTTCGTTACCGGATGAGTTCTTTAAATCTAGGACTGAGTTTATAAATATGCGAGTGGAGGAAGTTGGGTAGGCGTTGGGCAAACTTAGACTTAACTGCTATGTTTGGGCTTCGAAATCTGCGCTTCTTTTTCAAGTCACTCAGGTCTTCTCTGCCTAAGGTTTAATTTAATAATTTTTAATTCCCGCCCTTAGCAATACATCGGCTTAATAACTGTCATGTTATTAAAATCTGGAACGGTCTTTTATAGTCTAAATCTAAATGATGTCAAAATGTTAATTGAGATAGCAACCTATCAAAGTCCGTGTTAAAAATAATAGGTAACTTGAGAACTGTTGCTTGTTTATATCTGGCTAAAGTAATTTACAAAGGGCGAAAAATTGTGCTCCTGGTGCCATTTTCATGCTACTCCCTTGCTAGAAACGAGCTTATGTTAACCCGCCCACAAACGGACCTGTATTAGAAGTCCGTAGAGTAACTTTTAATGAATGGACTCGTAAACATACTGTGTATCCGTTTACCAAGTTCCAAACTATACGTTTTGCTCCAAATTAATTATAACAGTGTTGTAAACCAACCATTAAACTAGTCTTAGACACTATGTACAAAATAACACTATTTAGTGCCATCTTCTCTAACAATAAACTTGTAGGAGTTTATTCTATACTAATATTATAAAGAAGAAAGATTCGTATTTTTGCATGTAACGAATAAACACAAAAACTACTGGACCGATTTCAAAAATTCTTTTTTCATTAAAAAGCTACATTATTCCTGAGTAACATGGCTATCCTGTATATCAACCAATAATAATGGAATCTGGAATAATGTAGCTTTGTGTGTTATACTCACGGTTAAAATTCACGGTCTTCCTTTTATTTTTGACACTATGTTATTTAGCAAAAAATAATCCTTATGATGAAACTTTTCGATCGGTATGATAAAACTACAGGGTGATTATTGTTTCTCGTGGAACAAGTTCGATTCCCGGCCCTACCATTTAATTATTTAAATATCTATGAATGCAGTTTAAATGCCATCTTTCAGTAAAATGTTCTATCTACAACATTTAAGGTACTTGCCTTCCATGTGGCATAGCCGTGGGACGCCCTGCATAATAACACCTAACGTAACGCGGATGAAACCGCGAGAACAGCTAGTAGTACATAAACGTATTGGAATGTCGCTGAAAACGTATTTTTTCAATTTTTCAATTCTACATTCTCGTGTTTTCAGATCAGACTGAATACTTAGTTTTATAACATACAAATATGACACTCGAATAAGTTAGAATTTTTATAAAAATATGGCTTAAAGTGGACTAAATGAGAGTTAGTTTTAAATGTGTTAGCCCTTTTATTTGCAATTGTGATTTAATAAAATACTAGCTTTTGCCCGCGACTTCATCCGCGTAGAATAATAGTTCCCGTTCCCGAGGGATTTCCGGGGTGAACACTATCCTATGTCCTTTCTCGGGTCCCAGACTATATCTGTACTAAATTTCATCTAAATCGGTATAGTGGTTTGGGCGTGAAGAAGAGACAGACAGACAGAGTTACTGTCGCATCCATACTAATATACTAATATTATAACTGGGAAAGTGTGTCTGTCTGTCTGTCTGTCTGTTTGTCTTTCTTTCACGGCACGGAGCGACGGATTGACGTGATTTTTTAAGTGGAGATATATGGATAGGTTAAAATTATAAATAAAAATAATTATTATTATAAATAAAAATTATCGAATACGATAATTTTTATTATAGGTTAACCTATAATAAAAATTATCGTATTCGATTTTGCTGCCGATTCTAAACAAACTAGTTTCAGGTTTTGGGTTATTTCATGAACACATTGTATATCGATTGTCCTAAAATATCACAACAAACTTATAATTGACAATACCATCTGCCATTATGCTACCGTGTTCACATATAACATATTGTGACACCCAATCTAACGTGACAGTTTGACTTGATACCTTCAGCCTTTAGCGGGCATTATGTAGTACTTTACGATTCCTTATGAATATTTGATACAGCGACCACAGAATATATAGATACAGAAGGCTTGTTTGGTATCGTGTGTTCTTCTTCAACAAGTTGCCGCGGTGAATTTAGGTAAAGAGAAGTGTCACTTTACTTATGTTTTAGGCAACATTGATAAAGAATTATAAACATTAAAAAATACAAGAAGTCGTGTGTTAACAGTGTCAAAACCGCGGTAATGATTTTTAAACGCACTGCAGGAATGTTCCATTTGGTGTACGCTATGTATTTAAAAATTACTGAATGTTTTTTAATGCAACTTTTATTAAAAGAATTAGAATTGCTAAGTTTGACAACACTAATTGTTAATATTTATTATTGGGTGTTATTTATCTATGATATGTATTTATTTAAAAATATATAAATATGTATATCAGTTGTCTGATTACCATAACACAAGCTCTGCTTAGCTTGGGATCAGATGGCCGTGTAAGATGTCCCAGGAAATTTATTTATTTATCTTATATGTAAAATTCCCGTGTCACAATGTTAGTTACCGTACTCCTCCGAAACGGCTTTACCGATTTTTGCCAAATTTTATATGCATATTCAGTAGGTCTGAGAATCGGCTACTAAATAAATTATAAAAAAATAAATTATTAGTATTCTTAAAAAAATAATTATTCTTATTCTATTCTTATTCTTAAGAGGTAAAATAGCTTTGACATTCACGTGTTCTTCGTAACAAGTAATATTACTTCCGGGCCTCCTTATTCTATGACGAAGGTATATGACAAAGCAGGGTAGCCGCCATTTTGAGAGGTCATTCGGCTAAAGGTTACATTTTGTAAGCTATTGGTCCCCCACGGAGCGAGGTTTTTGTAACACTGGCTAAATGACATACCTTTGCCCTAAATATTTGTTGGGCAATGTTGTTCAGGATGGAATTGTGTGACTTTAATATTAAAAGAGAAGGAAGAAAATAGGGTCTGAGTACTCTATGCTATATCTTTTGCTTGTATTATTATTACTTTGTCGTTTGTCATCTTTTCTGTTTAACTTGGATACTATCTAACTATTAAAATTGGCGAAGTAATACAAAATTATAATTTAGATTACTATTTATTAATATAGTTCCCGTTCCCGGGGGATTTCCGGGATGAAAACTATCCTATGTCCTTTCTCGGGTCCTAGACTGTATATGCACCAAATTTTATTCAAATCGGTTTAGTGGCTTAGGCGTGAAAAAGAGACAGACAGACAGACCGACAGAGTGGGTTGCAGTTGTTAGAATTCGTCTTCTTCTTAACTAACTACGACAGCTTATATATTTTCAAATTGAATCACACCTATATTTATTTTGTTGCTACATTTCATTTATAATTATTTTTATAAAGATTAAATTTTTATAGTCTGTCTCTATCTACAATCTGAAACTAATTTTACGCTCAATTTATGTAGATTTTCCAATCAAGGTTCCGACTTGACAATGCTCCGTGACACCTCACCTTGTTTCCTTAGCTAAGACACAAACAGGCATCTAGAGCAAGCTACACCTCGATCTTCAGTTAATTAAATCATGTTGCCTTGCGTGTCTCAC
>CM066225.1:6701437-6787897 GCA_033675125.1 Athetis lepigone | reverse complement strand
TTTTTTGTGACTCTCGATGATGAACAGTTCAAAACTAGATTTTAGGAATTTACCATTTGCAAGAATACAAAGACTTATAACTGTGTGTCATTTTAGGAGATAGTGTTATCCATGCCTAAAATATTTAATATCGCCTTTTGTAAATTCTACCACATCATCACAGCATCATTGAAGCAATGTTTCGATTCGTATTTGAACAAATAAAAAAAACCGCGGAATACACCTGTTGTTTGTTGACTTTTATAACTTGGTTGTCAATATTAAATATTAGTGATCACTTGTCATATTTAAATACGTTTCGTTCTTTGCAAACACACGTTCCCTACGAGATAATTAATAATAACAGAATATCAAGCATTTTTACCTTTTAAAATAATTCCGATCTATTGCAATTTATCGTTCCGGAAACTATTAAAATATATTTCATAATTGACAAATGCAAATATTAAGACAGAATAACTGTAATAGTAAATACAGTTTTTTTTACTTGTAATGGAACGTCCCTGTATTGATTTGTTCTCAATTTTTGTAGGTAAAGAAAACTTAACAAATTATGGTTTGAGAAAACCAAATATTTACGATTGAAACGTAGAAAACTTAAGTATTAATCAACCACTTGAGCAAAACTTTACTGATTCCAGCTTGAATACTCAATTCAGAAATCGGCTGTTAGTGCTCTCTACACCACCAGCGGTTTTTTTTACAACTCACACAGGGTCATCTGATCCCAAACTAAGCAGAGCTTAACATACTGATATGACTGATAAACATAAGTTTATTTAATTTATAAATACATACAATATTATAGAAAAATGACACCTAGACTGTGTTTGGACTGTGGGTTGATATATCAACAGACAGGCAATCAGTCATTCGGTTTAATGTTATAAATATACATCAATTAAAAGCGAAGGCACTCATTAAAAATGAAATCTCCAAAACTACTTGACTTGTAAAGTTGAAATAATTTGACACAATTTGATTGATGTTCATGCAGATGCAATTGTAAGGAAAAACGGCGTAAGCTATCTGAAATAACATTAATTAGAACAAAGTAAAAATAAGTACTGATGAATAAAGTACAAACTTTATTGTATCGCTCAAGTCAATGAGTACTAAGCTCAATATTTAAACTGAACAAACTAAAACATTAACAAATTGCAGACAGCAAACAATAATATACCATTTATACCTTTTATTCACGGACCATTGTATTTTAAAGAACGAGATCACTATCCGATAATGGCCGTCATAATTCGGTACTAATCTCCAAGCCATTCAATTACATTGAAAGTTTAACATTCCTAATGAAAGGTAAGCGTGAGTCATGGACAACGATTTGTTGAAACTGAATATCGATGAGAAAGCTTAATGAATTTAACAATAAACGAATTTTGTTCAATCGTTTTTACTTAATGACTTTTTAATAACTAAGCTCGGGGTTATTATGACGCACGTGTAGGCGACGTGTTTGATGACGAGGCGAGGAAAGTGTAGCTAAAGATGTTTCCTTAAGAGACCGGCATTAGATTTATAATAGATAATTATAGATTGGGTTTTTTCGGTACAATACTGTCTTATGCAGGCTGCAAATCGAGCGTACATTTGTTTCTCAGAAAAGCTATGCACGCACTACGATAAAACTATTTAAAAATATATCGTTGCGATATTAAATAAATCTTAAGTCTGTGAGCAATAGACATATACTACATACCTAAATGCAATTGATTTATTCTCGCAGTGCGCGGTTTATAGTACATTTCTGTTGTTCCGATTGATTTTCTTAGTGCGTGCATACTCTTAGTGTAGCGCCACATGTGCAACGCGACACAGCTATCAACCCCGTATTATCTGTTCGCAGTCACGCACACAAGAAAACATTTGTTGCGGGCGTACACAATACATTTGTAGCAAATAATTGCGGCGCAACAATTGTGTCGAGGTAAATATTTGATGCGTGTTGCGTGTTGCGTGTTGCTGGTTTACTGACTGACGAGACTGGGCCTCTTTTTACTCATTCATGAACTTACGCATGGGTTTGCGGTCAAGGCTAGCTGCCGCCCCACTACAAATTATAATATACTTACTGTTATTAAAAAGCCAAAAAGTACCTACACAATACAGTGGAGAGATTATGACAATTCATTACGCTATTCAAAAGTTTTCTGAATTTTTCTGAGGCATTTTACTGTGGAAGGTAGATAGATATAAAAGCATTCATAACATTCCAAGTTGACTTATCAAAATCGGTTGAGCAGTTAGGTAGTTAGAGCAGACATAGACGTAACGACATAGCCAATAACCCTTTTCTAAAAAGAAGAAGTCGAATTTAACAATTTAAATGAAATAAAAATGCATACATATATCAATTTGTTTAATATTTAACTACCTATAAAGCAAGATCCAATGCGGCTGTCAGCTAGAAGCTGGGCACACCCATCTCACTGACGGTAAAACTCGAAACAGAACAGTTATCTTACAGGTGAATGTTACCGCTAAGGGAGTGTCTTGAGTATCGTAGAACCGGGAATTCTGTATTTTCTGCAACACATAAAAGTCGTGAGTAAATGTGTATTCAGTTGAAAAGCGGACATGTATTTTACAAGAGGTTCCTTGTAGAATACTTGTCTCCACTTTTATAGCAATAGATCAGTTTGGTAAATACTAATTTTATTGTTTTACATTGTACTTGAAAAGGGGATAGCCATTGATCATTTACTACTAGGTATTCAAATAGTTAAGCCATGTTTTGCTAAAATGCAATTGCATTATAATATTATTAACTATTAACTTGGCAACGGTATAACATTTTGAAATGACATTCGAAAGACAATCTCATCCCAATGTTACGGTATATTAGCAGGCGAATGATACAAACTATTAGTGCAAAATTAAAAACGGATTCCCAAAAGTATTCACAGAAACAAATGGGGACAAAGAAAGCCATGACGTCAACCGTTCCCAACCAAATGAACCGCTAAAATTGACAACTGCACCATCCCAAATTGGCGCAATAAAAAAGGACCTCAAATATCCTGAGTCCTAATCGCACCTTACCCTCTAATATTCCTTTGTTCAAAGGTTAAACGTAAAGTGCTATAAGCTACGACCACCAACGACCTCCTGTAGAAGCACCTAAATGACTTTTGGTGCCAATGAGACAATTGCGCCTTGATTTAGAGGGTTACTTTCGATAAGAGGCAGGAAACAATGATGAAAAGTTCCCAAATACAGACTAGTATAAGATAACAGAGACTGCTTCCGTATTTATCTTGAACAAAGTGGTTTGTTGCTAAGGAAAAATTCCACCAAAAACAGTTCCTTGTAAAACAAACAATTTTGGGTATCTGAATTTGCGGGTTTCCATTTTGTCTTCAGTCTAGGACGTACAAATTTGACGATAAAGTAATTTTAAAATTATTGGCATAATTTTATTGAACGTAATATTTTGTTCGGAGTTAGATTAAACAACAACAAAATGAAGCAAAAACAATTGAATTACGAGCAATCCCCGCCATAACTTTAGCTAACCGTGAAATTTTTAATTACTCCTTAACAGAAACAAAAGTCCATAAATTGGTGGAGTGCCACTCGGCAAAGTTTTCTTTGCGGACACCCTGTAATAAAATTTCACAAGCGACTCGAATTTAATACGATTGTGTTTTGAATAATTTATCTGTATTATTCATTATTCTGGAACCCTTTCCCGCGCCGAATAAGCGCGAACTTCTTCAAAAAGTTTTATTGTTTACACCGTTCTTTGGGAACTCGGCACAATCGTTTGTTTGTCTCTCTCGCTCCGTTGGTTTAATGTTCTCTATCTCTTTTTGACGTGTGATTGCTAAGTCGGAGGCTGCTTCCTTCCTGCCCTTTATTGGATTGATATCGGATTGTTATTTTTTGTTCTGTTTAGAAAATTGGCAGCGGGTGTTATTTTTTCAGGCGGCTTTTCCGTATGAAAGAACTCGGCTCTTAAGGAATTATAAAAGTTTTTGTTACTTTTGGTGTTATCATTTAGTACTTTATATTGTTTTCGAAGTAATAACATTTTCGGTTAATGAACTATCTAAACACGAATAGAATAAATAATTAAATCATCCGGTTATTAACCTTCATTTTCATTCAAGGTAAACTACAAAACAAATTTGCGAAATACGAATAGAAATTTAAGCTCATTTTATTCAAAACCAATTTACCGATACAGTTAGCTAGGTTTAATTATCATAGTTGTCTTTGAATTAATTTAAGTTATCTTTGTATAAAAGATATTAAGAAAAGCAATACAATTTAACATGTTAATTTAAAATGCTTATCAATGACATTAGTGGAATGAAATAGGTAAACTGTGAAAACTAAGGTCAGTGAACCTGTCCCTGTGGTAATGACATTTTAAAGGATATTTTTTTTTGTTTTAACCAACTATGAAATTTTCTTGACAAAAGTAATTTTAAACAGGGCATTTTGTTGTCCGGAAATATTTCATAACTACGTTTTTAGCACCGTTGTTGTTATCAATATTTTCTAAACTGACAGTTAAAAAACTAATATCTTTGCGCTGATCAGCCACGGGACGAACAGTTTTATGTGCCGTCCACTTCCAAACTCTGGGCTCTTTTTATTCATAAAATAAAATAAAATCATAAAATCATATTTATTTTGTAAATAGGTTATATATATGTCGCAGTCATCTGGTTGAATCAGCTATTTGATTGTATGACTAGCGCGTTTATTGAATGGCAACATTTAATTGAATGACTAGGCCGAAAGCTGATTGAACAAGCGTCGCTCAACGTCCAACTAGATAGCTGAATGTAGCATAGCCCTTTGAACAGAGCGGACGTAAAATCAGTCAGGTGATTGTAATTTAGTTCATTTTTTTTCCACAGCGGCGTTAGTAGTCACAAAAACAAATATGGCGTAAAACAGCTCGCGCAGATAGCACTGACTTGATATTATTTTGATAAAATTTACTTTAAAGTGGCTTATTCTTGATAAAATAGTGTGACAGCATGGATTTACCTATAAATACGCCGCCGGCGGCTACTTTTAAAGTTTTTTTTTTATTAAAATCATAATAAAGTGTGTCATGTCATGTCCTCATATCTGATAAGTAAAGGAAGTTAAGTTTTTAAGTTGGGAACTTATGGTCACCCTAAACAAACATTACAAAGTCGACTATATCCCATTTAACGACAATGCTAAATGACGTTTAGTCAAGTCGTTGAACGTTACATTAAACAACTTGACGAGTTGTCGTTTAGTCATTCAATTAAATGTCGTCATTCAATGAACGCGCTAGTCATACAATCAAATAGCTGATTTAACTAGATGACTGCGACATATATAACACTTTTAAACGTCAATATTTTGTTTTTGTATTTATTTTAAGCGAACGATGGGGCCGGTGTTTCGTAGCTGGACTGCTCTGAGAAGAAACATCCGAAACAAACTCAGAGGTCAAAGTCTCTTTTAAAGTCCATACAATCGTATTGGTCAAAAATGTGCGAGAACCATGGAGGTTAATGTCTGAGGCACTCTCTTGATGAGAGAAGGAATTCGACCTAGGAATGGAATGGAGACCACCGTTCTTGGTGTTGTAATTGTAATATTTAAATAAGTCCAAATATTGACTAAAGACTTTGTTAAATACCTAGTTATTTTTAGTTTTAATGACTACTATTTTTGGTTTTCATTTATAGTTTTGGTTTTTACGTCTTTTACATTTATAAATATGTACTTTTGACATTCAGTGTAAACAAATTACTTAGATGGAATTGTTAATGTGCAACAGGCTTGGAAGTATTTAGTAAATGTTAACGTCTTTAGCAATGTTCACTAAATACCAAATGTAAACTTGATAGTTTCATAGCTACAGAGCGTATAATTTCAGAGGTTTCTTGAGAACAATGTCTGTACATAAATATTTTGTGAACAAACTGCAAGAGATAACAAGGCACTATCTGCGTCATAAAAAAAAATACAGAAGTCGCAGTATACAAAAATTATTCCTGGAACTGACGAAAATGGCGACATTTATCCCATCACAGGAGAGTTCCAACTGAAATATCGATTGTACAAGTTTTAATAAAGTTAGCCTCTCGCCCGGACTAAGACCCAGGCGAAGACGTCGAGAGTCGCAAGACGACTACCGGCCACCGTAGGCGCGGTTCTGCGGATAGCGAGCGATGGGTAGCTCGCCGCCCGGCTTAGGACCAGGACCGCGTCGTCGTCGGCGCGTTAGTGTTCCACGCACGCCTCAAAGAAAAGATGACAGCACAGGAAGGGGCCCAACAGGGCCAACGCCTGCCGGCGTTGCGGAATGTTTATAATAGTTACAGTGACCCTGGAACATAAAGGGCAACTGAAGGAATATGAGTGGGTTTTAGTCAGTAAAAGTCTGACACGCCCTCCCGCCGCACCCAGGACGGGAGCAGTCATCACACACAAAAAAAAAAGTTTTAATAAAGTTTTTTAACCCCCGACGTTTTTACTTGAAAATAGGATATTTAGCGATAATTCTTAGATAAATGTTACATCAAAAATTATACCTTTAAGTGTGGTGCTGCGGGTTGCTCGAAAGAGATACACAGGTCTAAGAAGGAGCATGGGTGGGTTTTAGTCAGTAGAAGTCTGACACTCCCTTCCGCTCCGCCCAGAGCGGGAGGAGTCGAGAAGAGTAAGTGTCATGGTTTCCCATCCCAAAAAAAGGCAAGGAATTTTTAATTTACACTTGTGAATGGTGCTGATTCTCTTGTTCACAAACTTAAATAAATTCAAGTTAAATGCATCTTTCTCTTTCCATTTCTTAAAGAAAAGGATAGAAGATACATTTTAGTTTAATCCTGTTAAATTAGACAGCGCCTGAAGAAAATTGACGTATATTTAGTCGCCATGTTTTAAAATCGCGTCTAAATTATCTATGGAGTGTCTATATTTGACAGGACTTAACTAATATTCCATCTTCTGTCCCTTTCTTAATTAAATAGAAAGAGAAAGATGCATTTAACTAAAATTTACGTTAGTTTATGAATAAAAGAATCAGCACCAATATAAGTGTAAATTAAAAACAAAATGCCGATAACAACGAAAAACGTTAACTTTATCCGAAGTTGGTTTTCTGTATTCGTCTACGCTGTGGAATTATTCAGAACTGTTTGTGTTGGCAATCATAATTGAGTTATATTTTGCATAGCTGATGCACACTAGGCGGCCTTGCGCCTTTTACAGTTCTTTGACACTTTACTGCAAAAGGTGCTCATTATCCTGTGCCGGGCTAGTATCATATTTATAACTTTTATGTGTTGATAGTAGCTGGTGATAAAAATAGTAAATGGAAAAAACTGGTAAGTATATTTATTGGTTTTACTTATAAGGCCGTGATAATTACGAGTTACTTATCTCATACAACGCATATAACGTAGAGACGGATAAAAGAAAAGAAGATGTTAAGAATAATATGAAAGTTGGGTGACAGTAATATCACAGATTACTAAATAGTTACTACGTAAGTAATATGTCTTAACTAAAGCAAAAAAAATCTTAACAAAAATGAATGTTTCACTCCTCCACAGTCTGAGATATTTAATAAAAAAACCGGCCAAGAGCGTGTCGGGCCACGCTCAATGAAGGGTTCCGTAGTTTCCCGTCCGTCACAATTAGTGTTCCTACTTATATGTTAAAAAAAGGCTTTTGTTACGTTGACATACTAAGTACGCAGAAATTATTTTGTACAACCTTTTTGTCTTTTTTGTACAAAAACTGTTGTTTCTATCAAGCTCAAAATAATTTTCCTAGAAAGTCCTTATAAAGTTCTACTTTCCAGATTTTTTTCATATTTTTTAAACCTACGGGTCAAAAGTTAGAGGGGGGGGGACGCTTTGATTTTTCCTTTTGGAGCGATTATTTCCGAAATTATTGATATTATGAAAAAATTATTTTAGTAAACCCCTATTCATTTTTCAATACCTATCTAACAATATATCACACGACAGGGTTGAAATGAAAAAAAAAAAACACTTCCCTCTTTACATATAGGGGGGCTACCCTAATAAAACATTTTTTTCCAATTTTTATTTTACCACTTTGTTGGCGTGATTGATATACATATTGGTACCAAATTTCAGCTTTCTAGTGCTAACGGTCACAGAGATTAAGCGAGGACGGACGGACAGACAGACAGACATGGCGAAACTATAAGGGTTCCTAGTTGACTACGGAACCCTAAAAAATATGCTAGCTATTTTAAAGCTTTGTAAGAGTAACAATTAAAATAACTCTTAAATCAAGATTTTTGTTGGAAAACAAAATGAACTAGCCCTAGGTATAAATGTCGTCGGATCCTTATTTTATATCACTAAAGGATAATGTAACTTTCAATCTTAAAAAAGAGAATTGGATCACACACCATTAATGCGTTTTTTTCCCTAAAAAGACATGTCAAGATTGTGTAGTTTAGTTAATTACTTAAAACAACGGGTATAGAAAGTACTTTGGATAAGCTATTCTCCATCTACACCTTGCCATGTTAGTTTGTCAGTTTGTGTGACGGTGACAGTAACATTAGTTAGCCGAAGCATTCCATAAACAACATTAACTTATTTCGGGGTATGTATTGCTATTGAGCTACGGTGTTTTTAGTATTTTGATTTTCGTACTTAGCTTTAGGTAGATAAATATTATTAAGCACGTTTTTAGCTTAGATAATTGTTTTCATTGGTAGTTTGAGAGATGTGTTACTGACAAAATGATCAACCGAAGCTTTGCTAAGCAACATCCATTTATGCCAACTTTAAAGCGACTTCAAAATCTCAACAGTTTCCATTCCTTTGTTAAAATAATACCAACGAACGATTCCCAATATTCTCAATAGTTACCAAGAGATTATTACATTCACAGCTAGTATATTATTAGTATTCCTTACACGCTTTTCATTGTTCTGCTTTCAAACTAGAATTCCCTTTAGATATTATGCGGGCGAGCGATACGACTGCAAATATTGAAATCATATGGAAAGGACAAAGTTTTAAAGTGTACCTCTAGACAATTTTATTATATTATATGCCCATATCGTCATGGATTATTTTTTCACAGGTACAGTTTAAATGCTCACGAAAATATATTTTTTTGCCTATCAAAAAGGATTAATGCTCACCTTGGTTAAGTTAGGTTAGGTTAGAACTGTGACCATACAACGTCAAAGTAAAAGCTCGAGAACATTTACTTAAGGAGTTGGCAGACTCGTCTCACAGTTGATTTGTTGAAATACAACATAGAAGAAAAGTGTTGAGATATTTTTGTTGACAATTTTACGACCAGCAAACTTTGTCAGAACCATTTTTTGATAGGTCTCGTTGTCTCAGAGATTTAATGCAAAAAACGCAAATTTGTGACCTTTGTCCTCGAATAAAAAACAACGCACAAGCGGGATCGATAGGGACTTTTGACATATCATTTGTAATGACGTATTCAAGGCCTGCACAAAAATCTAATGGAATGTCTATTTTGACTGGACTAGATCTTATTTACTGTAAAGCCAGGTCTCCTACTAGGCAACAATTTACGCGCAACATGTTGCACAACAAGTTGCCCAACATGTTGAAAGTCAGCGCGGAACTTTTGTTGAACAACGTTGTCTGTCTACACATCTCCAGTCGTCTCCAACATGTCGCCAGAGGAACTTGTGTTGATTTCAGCGGCAGTGGTTATAATTTTATCGAAAAATGCATCAAAAAGAAAAAAACCAAGTTGGTGGGTTAAAAAATACCTACAAAACAAACAAAATGTAAAAACGCAAAAACCCTCATTGATGCTCAACTAACGATGCTCTTTAAACAAACAACATGCCGCGCGTCATGTTGCGCGCCAGCTGGCAACGTCGCGTACTGTTGGGCAGCGTTGCCGTACATGTTGAGCGTCACGTGTCGCGCGCCAAATGTTGCCTAGTGGAGACCCGGCTTTAGGGTAAGTGCCTAACTATAGCGTCGTAATTAATTACGTGAAGGGTAATGATTTTAACCGGTATGTATGATCTTACGTTCCCTCGTAACTACTTGACATAATTTGACAAATGACGTACCTATTATTGGAAGTGTCGTGAATTTCCACCGGTTACTTATAGGTCTATGTGACGTTATAATTAATTCAAGATGGCGCCTGTCAGATGCAAATATAAAATAAATAATAATAAAAATATTTGCTAGCTATTATACATTAGGACAAATGTAGAGTACAGTCTTAACTATTTTCGGTTTAAAGAATTTATTTCTCATTAGAACATACAGTCCGCTTATATTTATAATGAGATACAAAGTAACAAACATAAATATAGTAACAATACAAATACAAATTTCCTCCAGAGTATTTTCTACAGGATACCTAATTATTTTAAAATTCATCGATTAGCCATGTACATATTATTATGTTGTGAGATTGTAATATAATCGTCAAGGTCGCTGTAATGTAAACCGAATGATTTGTGATCCAAATAAATAAATACTGAATACTAACATACTATATTTATTTAAAAAATCAATTGTTAATTGCCTATATTTACACTATTGTATATCTTATGTTTATTTATCTATATTCTTTGTAGGTATAATATGTCCGTAATAATAAGATAATTCGTGATATAAATAGGTTAAGTTATATAGGTTTATATTTATTTATATAATTATGTGTATGTATTACAATAGTTATAAAAATAACTATGTATAAGCATAATAAACTTTTAGAAATTTGTATGTTATTAATATTTCTTAAAGAACCTACCTATTCAGGTTACTTTTTCACTATATTTAGCATAAAGTTCACTTTAGTATTTTTTTGCATAAAGTGTATTAATAAATAATTTTGTTCACAGAGTCTATACAATCTTTAGTATAAGTAAAATCCTCAATTTTTCTACACTTGTAAAAAGTACATTATTTATTTCGGAGTACTATAACATTACATACGACCGAATTCGCGGCCAATAAGCGCCAGGCCACACGGTGCGTTGCGGCTCCGGCGCGGCGCCTGAGCGGCGCCGCAACGGTTTCCTACATATAAAATTGGATGGTATGCCACACGGTACGTCCGGCGCCGCTGCGGCGCCGCACCGCAGGCTCACCGGACTACGGCGCGAGGCAGACGAGGCGGGGAGGGGTGCAAGCAGTGCGGTGCCGCAGCGGCGCCGCAGCGGCGCCGCTCAGTTCATGGGGATGGCAGTACTGAGCTTGTTGCGGTGCCGCAGCGGCGCCGCAGCGGCGCCGTACGGCGTAGTGCGGCACCGTACGGCGCCGCACTGCTCGTGTGGCCGCCAGTGCGGTGCGGAGTAATGCGGTGCGGCGCGTTGCCGCACCGTGTGGCCTGGCACTAAGTAATTTAAAGTTGAAAATAAACAATTGAACAAGTCGATCAGTTTGCAGCAAAAAATTAAAAGTAGTAAATATTATTACTAACTACTAGTACAATCGTTTTAATCGTGAAAATACTCAGTATACAGTTATAAATGTAGATATTAAACCTAAACAAAAAAAAATGTAACAGATAACAGTGATTAAACATTTTTAATTCATCACTTTGAAATGGCAACTCCAAAATTAACATAATAAAACCGACTAAGACCGTACAAACTTATTATTAGTTTGATGTAATTTTATAAATTTACGGTTTTCTGTCTTTTCCTTGTTTTGTGGTTTAAAGGATTCTTTCAAACATGATTGTTACTTCACAAGAAATATTTCTTTGCAAGTGTCAAAATATTATCCGTACTTACTAATATTATAAATGCGAAAGTAACTCTGTCTGTCTGTCTTTCTGTCTGTCTGTCTGTCTGTCTGTCTCTTCTTCACGCCTAAACCACTGAACCGACTTGAATGAAATTTGGTACAGATATAGTCTGGGACCCGAGAAAAGACATAGGATAGTTTTCATCCCGGAAATCCCGCGGGAACGGGAACTATTATTCCACGCGGACGAAGTCGCGGGCAAAAGCTAGTACATTATAATCGCCATTCGCCCTTGTATTTTGATTGCGTTGGCTTAAAAGTTTGATTTTTTACAACATTTAGAAACTGTAAATCTAAAAATGTTATTCATACACTTCTAATAAATAAACCAGTTCGTGACTGACAGACTAAAAGAAGACAGAGGCAGATAACGTGATTTCTTCATTCCTTTTGAAGCGCGGAACCAAAAAACTGCCTAAACTAACGAACAGCGACAAAAAACTAGAAAAAAAATGTTGGTTTACCGACCTAAGTCAATAATAGTGTAAGTGAGGATAAAAATCATAATGGAAGAAGCGGTAATGACCCACGGACGACTGATAACTTATCTCGACTACGGTCGGTGCAATCGGAAGTGTGCTTTTTAGTACCTACTTTAGCTTTGAGTTCATGTTCTACAAAAGATACGCGATTGTACATAAAGTACAATCCGTGTTTGTGACGTAATGCTTGTAAAAGATAATAGTTCCTTACTTAATAATTATCGCACGTTACTTGGGATACAAGGTATTTTTATCGTGTAGTGTGTATGTGGATCGTATGATGATTCTGATAGGTTCGAAATTGAACATTAAAAGCAATGATAGCTATTAATAGTATTACATAATTACTAACTGCATCAGACGCTTTTATCTTACATCAGCTAATACAGTCCGTGATCTTTTAAGATCCAGCAAAGAACACGAAAAAAATTTACGAGGCGTATGTGTTTAAATTAGATTTGGAGTATCGCCCTTACTTAATAAAAGCTGAAAAACGTTCCTGGGTGCAACGTTTTTAAGCTTTTATTGTTTCTAATGCCTCTAAATTCCAAAACGAAGCCTACAATGCAAAGAATTTTACCTCAAAATACGTTCACTAGCGTGCAAAACTAGATATTTATAGAAAAGTCTCGATGCAATTAGACGAGTGTGTACCACCGTTTGCGTGTTACCTACATTGCGCCTTCCTTGGAAGTTTCAATTAGTGCAAGAACCTTACGTCTTTATTCCTGAAAACTTACTTTATTTCATGGATTAAATCGTTAGCGTAAAGGTTTTTACACACCGGCGAACGCGGACACGCATGGATTTTATAAGCACGCTAGAAATTCGCAAGCATTTTATTTGCTTCGTTTATGTAGCATTATTAAATTAATGTGTTTCCACGTATATTGCTGAATTACTCATAACATTGAAGTAAATGTAATGCACAATATTTTAAATATAATTAGATCTTGATTTTCTTATTTAGCATTAGCAACGTAAAATGTACGGGATGTTTAATTAATTATCTTATCATCTGAATAGTCTTTTCCTAACGTTAGGGTGGCCTTCTTTCTGAATGGGCCGACATGGATCGACTGCCTGTCAGACTTCCACAATATGTTTATTGGTTAACACATAACCCATTTCTGAGATTGTTTTTCAGATTTTCTGACTTCTGACTGCCCGTAAGAACTACTCGACTGTCAAAGTCTATAAGTGGCAACTAGACCAACATATTAAAGTGTCTCCCGAGGCGATGACCGTCTTAAAAAAAAACCTATATATATTATGTACACTTATGAAAGCTGGCGACACTTCTTCTTTTCTAACCATTGAAATGATATTAAAAGTAATGAACAATCAAGCGTGTAGTTAAGAAACATCGTTTTTTACTACATGTTAGTAATTGTAAATTCAACCAGTCACTTTATGAGGGTCAAGTGTACTATGTATTAAGTTAAAAATATTTCAAACAAAATTGACCTTTTATATGCGTCTGTTTACAAGAGTTTCATTCTAATCTCTGTGTCAATCTGACAAAAATCAGCTTTGAGCAATCATGGCAGCATGAATATAGCAAATGTGTACAATAATAAGCTGGTATTATTTTTTTATACGAGTAGATATTATTACTATTTGTAATCAAACAAATTGTGTAAATATTGAATACTGAATGGCGTGAACAGTTTTTATTTCAACTGTAGTATTAATTTACGCGACAGTTTGTAGTGTTGAATGACTAAAGTGCAAAACCAATTAGGTTAATTTTGATGGAGATATTGACTAGCTATGCTACTTTTTGGTCTCTGCTTCATAGAACATAGCTTTACGTTTTTAGCCTATACTATTTCTCAAAAAACAGCTATTTTGATTCTGAGTCAGTTCTTAAGAATACCAGATGTATTAGACTGACAAATTGAAGATCAAACGAAAGCCAGAATTTCTATTGTGGAGAGATAAGTTCAGCAACTTGAGTGCTATATAATGTATTTTCTAAATAGTCTGTCTCCATTTGCTTATACAAAATATTCTAATCCAACTGGTAGCTTGAGAAGGTACTGAGATTAGATCGTTTAGACCAATACGATTGTATGGACTTTAAAAGAGACTTTGACCTCTGAGTTTGTTTCGGATGTTTCTTCTCAGAGCAGTCCAGCTACGAAACACCGGCCCCATCGTTCGCTTAATTAAAAAAGAAAAAAAAACAATATTGACGTGTAAAAGTGTTATGTTTTTAACCTATTTACAAAATAAATATGATTTTACTGATTTTACTAATTTTTTTATACATTCGAATAAGTAGAAATTTAAAAAAAATGAAAAACTTTTTACAAAAAAATAATAACCGCCTTCAAAAACTAAAAACATAAAAATAACTAAAATTTCGGAAGTCGGTGGCTTATCTCTTCTGCCAGTCAATTTGTGTTGCCACCGACTTCCGAAATTTTAGTTATTTTTATGTTTTTAGTTTTTGAAGGCGGTTATTATTTTTTTGTAAAAAGTTTTTTATTTTTTACTTTTTAGTGTCTGACTAAAGTATCCAGGCTGCCAATTTCCATACCAAGTTTCATACACACCACTATCGAATCTGCAGTATAATCAATCTCGCTGTAAAGTGCTCATCAAGACGAATAAAATAAGCCCAAACACTATGTACCTGCTATCAACCATTAAGGAGTTCCCTAAACTGTACTGCACCTGCATCACGGAGCTTGCAGTGGCAGTCATAACCCATCTCGGTGTAAAGATCTTGTCATCACGAATAAAATAAGCCCAAAGAAGATGTAGCTAAGATGTACCGTTGAGGAGTTCCCTTGATTCTCTGTCGTCTCCATCATCAGGTCTGCCCCAAACCTCCATGGTATTGTAGTCTCATCAGATATACATATTAATATTAAGTTTTTACCCAATACTCGCCTACAACTTTCTAGAGATGCCATCAATTTCTCAGGGTTTCCACCACCAGATCCTGACCTGATGACAATGGGACCAAATGACGAGCATACCCTTTCAAATAAAAAAAGAATTTTTGAAATCGGTCCAGGCGTCTCCGAGAAATCGAGTAACAAACATAAAAAAAAAAAAAAAAAAAATACAGTCGAATTGAGAACCTCCTCCTTTTTTTTTGAAGTCGGTTGAAAATATGTTTAGCTTTTTTTATATAATATTAGATAACTTAAGTTATCAATCATTACTAAAAAGAACTCGCGGCGTGAGCTTCCAAGGCGTTTTAGTTAATATCTGCAACTACGGTCTAGATTCTTAGATATAACATGATTAATGACGTGATTTCTAAGAAAGAAAACGCGAAACTCATTTACTTATCAAATTGATAGTGAAATTGAATTCCAATAAATAAGGCAGACCACAAAACTCTGGTACCTACCGACTTTTCTTTGTACAATCGCTAATGGATAATTTCATTTTCTCTTTGTGATATTTTATTATTTCTTTGTATAAACTAAAAATATTCAATCGCTAGTCAATTTCCTGAAGGGCCTTCGTTGATAATGAGTTTGGTCAAACATAAACCATTAGAAATTTTGTTAATTATTTTTGTGTAGTATGGAAAAGTCTATTTATATTTTACGGTATATAATAATGAGTAGAAGTTGACATTTGTTTGTTAAATTGGTAATGACTAATTTCATTTCCTCTATGTGATATTTTACTCTTTCTTTTATATTAAAAATAGCTCAACCACAGAGATATTCTTTATGTAGAATTAAAAGTCCACGGAAAGATTTGGTTGTGGTTTCTTGAGCATTGGCAAGACCTATTTATTATGAATTGGTTGAATTATGACCGATTATGGAAGGAATAGATGGACACCCTTGCTCAGCAGTGGGACGGTTACAACAGCGGGCTAGAAAAAATTTCCTTATTTATGTCACTTAAAAAAACAACATGCTAGATAAGTAGTTTGTTCTAAAGTATTATCTTTTATTTTACTTAACTGGGTTGGGAATCTTTTGCCAAATTTACATTGACTTTAACCTTTCGACAACCAACCAACAGCCGGCTGTCGCGCTGCTATTGTCTTTCTATAGTGTCTCAAATCACGTGTGTTCGAAGGTTTAATTAGATAAGCAGCTAATTCACTCACAATATGGCGCGAGGTCATTCCTATTTTAAATTGAATTCTGTTGGTTAGTTTCGACTGAAATCTCTTATGTTTATTATGTATGTAATATGCGAGAGTTCATAATTGAATATATGCAATTTAGAAGAGGTATATCTCAATGTTTTGATCGCATATATGTGTTTTAAATGCGTCCAAGTACCCTTTTTATCTAGATAAAATTCATCTAATGTCTTCTTGAGGGAGTATCAGACTTTTACTGACTATACCCACCCATGTTTCTTTGATTGTCCTTATGGGGCCGTGATAACTATTAGAACTATTTCGCAACCCCGACAGGCATTGGCCCTGGAGGGCCAATGCCTGTCCCTTCACCATTATATATGAAAATAGTTTATTTATTCTACAGTAGACGTCACAGCATATTCCAAAACTGACTATTCGAAATATTGCTTAATTATGCAATGCATTTGACCAATACAATTGTATGGACTTTAAAAGAGACTTTGACCTCTGAGTTTGTTTCGGATGTTTCTTCTCAGAGTAGTCAGTTACGAAACACCGGCTTCATCGTTCGATTAAAATAAAAAAAAAACAAAATATTGACGTGTAAAAGTGTTATACATATAACCTTTTTACAAAATAAAGTTCATTTTAATTCAAAAAAAAAAATGCCCTTTTAGAAAATATATAAATTTATACATATTCAATCAAACTGTCATCTGTCAATAAATAATGTTGCGTAAGACATTTTGTAAGGAAAAACGTAAGAACAGTCTAACATAATGAACGACATAGCTCATACCTCATGAAGCGACATTTCATTACGTCATTTCACTTACTGAGGGCGCATATTATGACATGTCATCATATGCATAACTGTCGTTTCTTATGATGTCACCTAACTGAATTGCTTAATTAAAATGAGGAATACCTACCGTATTTTATTGCAAAACTTGCTTTTGCCCGCGACTTCGTTTGTATTTCCAAATTACACAATATTTGTTAGATTTATAGCTTATTTTATGAGAGCTATATTTCTGTTCTAAGTTTCTTCAAAATCCGTTCGATAGTTAGCTGTTGCGTGATTTACATTCGTACATCCTTACAATTTTCGCAATTTTTAATTGAAGAATTAGACCTATGTATATAGGAAAACATTAAAAAGGAACCGTTTTTTGTTTAAAAATTAATATAAAACGATTTTTTCTCAAGAACATACTTATTTTGAAGTCGATTACTATACTCAAACCTTCTCATAAATGTAAAAAAAATACTGAAAGTCGCATAAAAATCAGTTATAACGTAAGTAATAATCAGTTTAACGTATGTAATAATCAGTTATAACGTAAGTAATAATCAGTTATAACGATTATACATACATACTTACAAACAGGTCCTAATGTGAACATTCTTTTTTGAAGTCGGTTAAATATCAATTCATAGTATTGGTACGATGAATTGATAGATCAAAAACTTAGGACTGATGAGTGCAATCGTGATGCCCTACTCATTTGACCTCATTTCAACCGTTGCTGACATATAATCTTATCACCGTCATTCCGTATCGACATACGATTACAAATAAATTCAAAGAATGCAATCTAAAATTACCATTTTTAATAAACCAATCAAATTGTTGTATTCAACATAAAAGCGCGTCGACTATTCACTTTGATCAAACAAGTGAAAGGTGGTCATTAGACCATCGAATAATCTTTTTGATATTACAATGCTATTCACAGCTTTAAATCAGGGATGTTATGGAGGTCCGGAACCGTAACCGAAACTTTCGGATATCCAAAATAAAAAAAAAACGTAACTGTAACCGAATCCGAAATAAAAAATTCGGATAATTTCCTATAGGGGCGGAGTCTGAATGATATAATTATTATGTTGTGACAAAATTGGTTTTTATAGACATACTACGCGCGTCTTGTATTTTTTTAAATTTATCGTTGTGTCTTTCTTTACCCATCATGTAACATTGGTTATAATTCATTGTTGCATGGTCTTTACCCGTATCCGAAAATGTTATAATATTCTTCCTATATGCGTATCAGCAGCCAGATCCAAAATTTCATATCCGCAACATCCTTGGTTTTAATGGCTAACACGTCTGTCTGTCATCCAAGTGTTTGGCGTTTGATGCAGGTCCATATTGTTCTATTACTTCACGGAATTGTGAATCATTGTTACTTTTATCTTGTTTGTGTTTGAATGGACAGCCGGTTTGTATTGTAAATAAATCTTGTTGGTAAATCAAGGTGAAGTTGGCTTTAAGTCGACTTTTCATCCCGTTTGAGTCAAGGAAGAATTCAGGCGGATGATGGGGTCATAATTCACTCCAGGTGTAGGTCGTTTATTGATAAGTTTGTTATCGAATTTGATTGAACTTCGACAATGTTGACACCTTTGAATTGAAGGCTAGATCTTCCCCTGGTTTACTTTAAGTTTACTTACCAAAATCAGTTCCTTTTTTAATCGCACAGAGTTAGATGTGCGAAAGATGGCGAAAATGAAAAATTATTACAATTTAATTTTGAGTGTTTAGCTGTAAATGTCTAAATAATAGCCGTTGACGCCGTTGTAGTCTGACAGACAGGCACTCCATGTAAAACACTGGTATTTTGGGACTCCAGTTAGGAACTCGACATAAAAAAAGGTTAGGAAAAGTCACGAATGCTTGTGTTCTCTTGTACACAAACTAAGTGCATCTTTCTCTTTTCATTTCATTAAGAAAAGGACAGAAGATACATATTTGTTAATCCTGTCAAATTAGACAGCGCCTGAAGAAAATTGGCGTATTTTTAGTCGCCATGTTTTTAATCGCGTTTAAATTATCTACATATAGAGTGTATGTAACTGAATTTAATTATCCAAAATGCAAAATCGATTTAAAAATGATTGCAGATACAGCGTACACGTTCGCCTATAGGTTATACTAATGGATTGAAAACATAATAGACATTCGTGTTCATCGTTTTACATACAATAACATTCTAAGAAACTCGACGAATATCGTTTAGTACCTAGCGTTATGTCAGCCAAAAAAGAATGTAACAGTTATCGATGTTGGATACAAATAAAACGCAATAACCAGATGGTACAAGCCAGTCCCAGATAAGGGAAGTGTTCACTTGATAACAGGCTCAATGCACACGCGAGCCGAACGTCATTGAATAAAACAACTGCAGAAGGTTCGCGTTTTTAAAAAGATCGTGGTTTATGTCAAATGTATGAAACTCATGACTACCTACTTACAGACTGGAAAACGATCACAGGATTTTTTCTTTTCTTTTTAATCGAAAAATCTTGCTTTAGTATTTCAGCAGTAGCAGTTACTAGAGCCGTTGAGGAGTTTCACTGTCCAGCTGTTATCGCCATCATCAGACCTTCGTCTTCATTTAAATTATGCTAAAAACTTGTCAAAATAAGCTAAATGAATCTTAACCTAAGAGATTTATTAATGACCTTAACCTGGCTCCATCATCTGACCTTTAACCATAATGAACAGAACAATTGTCAAGACCAATCATATAAACCTAACCTTTAGGGGTTGCTATTAACCTTTCTTTCCACTGCAGACTGCATCTTTAGTCCATCCAACTCAAAAGTCAAAAGGCAGGTTATAAGCAATATATTATAAGAAGAGCGAGCGTGGGTATTTTCCGAATTTTCGACCAAGAGATTGTTCATTTTAAATCTGTTTATTTAAAGATAAACGTCCAACAAAACTCATCTGTCACCAGTACCTATGTAGAACATTTTCTATTTAATTATCTCCTTTATTAGACTTAATATACTGAAGATAAAAATGTTATTGAGTCGTAAGTTAATTGTATTTTTTAAACTTGTACGCAGTGATACTTCTGTATGTTCCATATCGTAAAGGTAATTGCACGCTAGCCCGGCCCGGGTACGAGTGCAATGAGATTTTTATTTAAGACCAGCCTAATGAGTCCGTGTACTGAAACATTTTAATACTACCTACCTATCTTCTTAGCAGCTCAGCTTGAAATATTTACTAAGCATGTGCGATGTTAAAGATATCGAAAAATGTTTTCAATTTGCTTAAGTGTTTGCTAATGAAAAAATAAAAAAGAAATGGTGACATTTTTAACAAAAAATTGATTAGTGTCAAATCGATAATTTTGTGTGATTAGCACGTCATGTCGATATATTATATTCTATAAGCAATCTCTTTGTATTTATATGATGAGTAATAATGACCCTAATGAGTGACACTTGCCATTATAATAGTAGGACCTTTGCAATACATTAGATGTTTCGTAAGGCTTCTTATACATGACGTGCCTCATTATCTAATTGTTATAAAATTAACTAATGTATAAATAAATTTCAATCCAATCGTACGATTTAAAACAAGGAAAATGAGATAAACACACCAACAGGAAAAGTACCATTTCAATTATATTATATTATATAGGTAGATAACGCACGTTATCTATCACATTTATTTGCGTAAAACATTACCTAGTTTTAAAAATATATAATAATCAATGCATATCTGTCGATATCGTACTTCGCGTAGAGATAAGTTAGTGCGGCAACAACATTTAGCGAACGCGGATTTGTCGTCAAGTTTTCCATTGTGTTGAATTTTATCTAACGTGTTGGACGGAAGCTGGCCGATGCGCACATCTCGTTGCCGCATCCCGTTTCACTCGGCCCTCCGCCAATCGCCTCCGACCTCCGACCAAACGGACCTCTACACCTCAATTCTCCCTCAGTCTTTCTGTAGGCGGCGCGACGTGCGGACGTACGCCTCGGTCGCTCGGCATCCGCTTGCGAGCTTTCGAATTTTACCTGTGGATTGTCAGTGACATGTGTCTGTAAAAAAATACACTCCTCATAAACATTGTGGTTTTTTTTTCTGGATTAACACTGCCCTGTTTCGAGTTCCGGGGAAAATCACAACAAATCATATTCAAGGTCGGTGTGTTATGTATGCTTTGCGAATAGTAATGCGATTGGATGCATTCGGAATGTCACCCGTCCAGTCTTTATAAGTTGGCAATAAAGGATTCTCGAGGTGAAGGAAATCTTTATAAAGTTCGTGTATCGGAGTTCGTTGACGTCTCGCAGTAGACTTGTTTTTTCTTTAATTATTTTTTGTTGTCTGACCGGTGCGTGAGACTAGGTTCGCTCACTCGTCCAGTCTTCCATCACTTCACTATTAAATAAAGAACAATTTGATATTGGAGATTTCAATAACAACGTTTCCGGTTTTTCACGATCTGAGTAACGAGCAAGTTTCCTGTTTATCTTCGAAACAATAGAGTATTTTAGTCTTGATGCGGCGAGCTAATCTGAACTCCATCACTGCATTAGCCATTAACTTAGTGGATATTTTATCTTTAGCATAAACTTTATTACTTAGTTGAAAATTCTCATTAATGAAATCATAAAATTGCAAATAACAGAAGTTTGGCATTAAATATTCCAGTAACATGAATCAGAGGCGGTTGAACTACCTATAGTGTGTTCGATTTCAATAATGTCAAGATGATCTCATCAATACACGACTTGTATTTGAATACTTTCTATTCGAAAAAGTTATTTATTTTGACACAAGCATTTACTTTTATTAAATATCTGCCTGTGTATCCACATTAAAATGTATGTCTGGGTGATTCATATTTGCAGCTGTAGGAAATTGATAAACCTGATTTTGCCAAGGGCATTGTACACTTCGTATGAGGATTTTGGTCAGGAGTGAACAGTCACTGGATTCGATGAGTAGTGATAGTAGGAATGTCAAGGTCGTCGAAAATAACGCCATCTGCATTGTAATTAGCGAAAGTCGATGTTAAAATCGGAAACAACAACAAAAATAATAACATATACCGAGAAAATATTTACAATAATCCACACAGTAAACATCACGGTGACTACTATAAGAGTAAAGAAAGTAAGAACGTTATTTATCTCAATGATAAGACATGAGACTAAGAAACATAATGGTGTACCAAACATATCATAAATTCATAATCAGGTAAATCAGCTTAATTGAATCACTTAACGAAAACTACTGTAGTAAGTTGATAGGTATGTAATTCTGTAATATGAATGTTGTCCAATTTTTTTAAGAAATATATAAGCACTGCAGATTTTATTCAAATTGACAATGAAAATCAAGAATTCCCCATTACGTTTAATAGTTGAGATCTTGCAGTGTCCATTGCAACAGTTCACACCTTTCATTATCTCCTAATCGAACCCTACCGAATGCAATTGAAACCATAGTCATTCATTACGCATAATGATAAAGCAATAACATCCATGAATGAATCAGTATCCTTCACAAGAGAAGTACCTGACTTAATTGTTGCTATGGTGATTATACTCGACAAAACACCGTTTTCGTGGTTCCTACTGTGTCAAGGATAGCTGATAATGCAAGCGGTAACCACACAATTATTAAATAATTACGCGACTATCCAAACTCCTTGAATTATGAAGCTACCAAAGATGGAGGAAACACTAATAGGCTTGAAGTTTGTCATCCTGGAAGAGAAGAAATCAATGCCAAATTTGAAATTGCTGATTTTACGGAACAAAAGGTTTTGTCCTTCCTAGTGCTTGCTATTAAAGGCTACATACCAGCTTGATTAATTAAGCCAAGACTGCGGAAGAAAAATGTTAGCCTAATAAAAAGTATACCTATCTTTTTTAAATTAAACGAAGGAATTTGCTTTACATTCTTTTTACCGATAATGATAACCTATCTACGTTTTCTATCAGATTTTGTATTACGATATCTTGACGTACTTTGAAAATCACTTTATTAAAAATATAGCTGCTTTTCTTAGATAAGTAAGTGCGATTCTAAAGAATTTCTTAAGGCATCTGCAGTGGGCACATTTGCAGAGCCTTCTTGGCTCAGATTTATACAGAATACACTAAAGATTTATTGTATCACACGTGTACGTAATACGTACCAGCAGTGTCACTAAATTCTACATTTTGAACTTCATATTCATCAACTAGATTAAGATTTCTGCTAACGTTTCTATTAACATAAACGCTAATTAGTCCCATAATAACTGTTTATAATTCATACTGTAATAATAAATGATGTTAAATTTAACTCACGGAAAGGCTACGGACATACTTTATTCGAGCAAAAAATTTACGAGTGTTAGCCGTAGAAAAATTGCTGAGTTTTTTGGTTTCTTAAAAATGATTTAGCGTTTACTTTTAAACTATGATTTTTTGTAGTTGTTCCTGACCAAATTGACGTTAACTTGTTAATTTATCCTCTTTTATCCTGTTAACATGTCCAACATGCTCCTAATAGGTATTTAAAATGTACCTAAAATGTTAATGTTTTAATGGGTTCTCATTTGTACTTAAAAGACTACGTTGTATGTAATTGCTTATTTAACTCAACCACAGAGCATTCGAAATGTAATTAAAATTGACCCTTTTAAAATAACAGAACGCAAATATCCCAAGCCAGCTAAAATGCCAAGTACAGAAACTCTAAAATGTATTACATTAGGTGCCAGTCATCTGTTAAAGTCAGCAGAAATTTTCAAACTGTCTGCGGAAGATTGAGAGTGGAATAGTTTCAGGGACTTGGTGAGACCCCCCCCCTCTCCCCCTTTTTACACCAAAAGCTAATTAGTGAGGTGGGTTCGTCCATCGACAAACTGATTTGTGTCGATCGCTTCCTGGCTTACAACGGAAGTTGTAACATCGGAGTACTCGCTAAACGATACTAAGAAACAAAACGTCTTAAATAGAATGAATGATGTACTGTTAAAATGACTGGTTAAACTGGTCCGCAAACATGTGTTTGTATACATATTTTCGTCTGGTTACGTTAGTTAAAAATCAACTCGTGGGCGTACCAAATTATCATTCATATTATCAAGTCGTAGTTCAAGTTGTCATCATATTTATCCATAATATGATGAAAATCTATTATTGTAGATAGCTACAATCGAATTGAATATAATCTGACCTTTGAAGGTCTCAGAAATCCAAGATAACCAGAGGGTGTAATTCAATGTTCATGTACCTATATATCTTCTGGGTAAATACGAAAATAAATAAGCCCACGAACGGGATTACAAAAAAGCCTCCGGAAAATGTACTGACCCAAAGCCTAAATAAATTTTCAAATAAACGGCTATCGAAAGTTTGAAAGCAAATATGGCCGTATGAATATTCAGTACTAGACCTATGATAATAAAGTTGATATTTCTATCAAGAGTTTTCACAGGCACTGCGGCCGGCTGTTGTTTTAAAACTTTTCCTCAAATAAAATAGACGCGGTTATTGCTTAGATTTTACCTAAGCTTTTATAACATCATATTGAAACTGTGTTAAGCCCCAAGTAGTAAGCACGAAGCAATACTCGAGAACAATGTGCGGCTTAATTTCAAAGCGCTTTGTTTAAGAGCCAATCAAAATTATGCACGGCGGCTTCCATATTTCTGGAACGTCAACTCAGTAGGTACCCGGTAACGAGTTTTGTTCCCCCACACCGTTTAGGACCAACTGCTGAGGCAATTTTAGCTGTTTCAAGTCTCTCCTGTGAGATTCCGCTTAAAACAATAGTCGTAAATTTAGCAGGGCCCGTCAAGGTGTTTAATTTATACAAATCTTTGAACAGCCATACAGTATGGACAAAAGAGTCATTTGTCTGGCTTGGAACGACTCATTGAAATTATAATCGTACGAGATGTGTTGCTCAGCGTATTAAAGTGTCTGAAATTAACACGTGTCCAACCTATTAAACTCTCTACAGCGACAGACGAGTTTTAAATAACTAAACACGGGAGAGTCTGTTCTTCTTTATGACTAATTTGAAACGGAACTTCATTCATCTTAGAATCAATTAAGAAAACTTTATTTCTTATCATGAGATTTTTTAAAACATCTTTTTTATCGAATTAAATAAAACACAATAGAATTAATCAAAAGACTGTTTCGCTTTAACTAGACAAGATTCATGTTCAAATAAACCCGTTCCATGTTCGTTCAGTATATTTCTGTGTTTCCTTTCCCCGCATCCTTCCTTTCCTTTGAAGACATTACCGAGCTAATCTTTGTTTCCAGTTATTGTTTCACATAATGTTCAAATTCGTTTGTATTAAAGTTACACAAATCATGTTCTAATTGTCAACGTGACGCAATATAAGTAGAATTTTCTCGCGGGTGACAAAGCCGTGCTAGTAATTATACGGAGACCACTTCCGTACCGTGGCACGGTGCGGAATGGGTGTCGGTCGTGGGAACATCATTGAATTGACTGACGGATTTACTTTTGCTTTTGATTTATACTGCAAGAAGTACAAGAGGATGAATACCGTTATTAATATCGACGACAAGTCAGGGAATGTCATGAGGAGGACAAACTTGTAGTAAGTTGGACGCAATATATTGCCAGCCTACGATGATAAAGTCTCAATTTTGTTGTTTTAGCTTCTAATATTTTGGGATTATTGAAATTATCAATATTGAGTTGCGGTTTACCAATAGCTATTTTGGGTTTGTTAAATGTATTATATGCCACGAATTAACTATTATTCTCATAATTAAGTAGAACCTTTATCAGAATTTCGTCATCATTATTTCAATGTACGATTTTGCCAGAACTTATTTTACCTTTATTTTGTGGAATTCCACTGATAGTGTAGTTTTAAATACTTCACAGTACTAACACTTCTACTAGAAAGTGTTAAATGTCAATTTAAAATCATACCGCGCAACCGAACCGCGACACTATACCATAAATTCAACGGTTACTCGAAAGAACAAAATTCAATATATCGTTTTTATTGCTTTGAACTATTCTCTTATCTTTCTCGAAATAAATAGTAAAACCTAGGTATTACTTGAAGCGTAACGTTTTTCAAAGAACTTGAATTATTTAAAAGCAGGTTGTTGAAACGTGTATTGCATTTTGCGGTTTTAATAACTATAACAAATAGGTTCTCTAATACCTACTTTGACTCCTCGGTACTGCGGTTTTAGGTAACAGGGTGCGAGCCTGCTATTGCAATCGTATCTCAATGACCAGTCACTGGCCGTAAATTTGACAACAATGACAGTTTTTGTAAGGGAAATGTGTCAAAAGTTTGACGTTACACGTCAAAAATTGATCATTACAAAAGCAGACTTGAGGCCCAGGTCGTCTGTCCTAAATGCTGTCATTGTGACGTAATCAAGTACATGATTTTGCACGAAATTCGCACGAAGTATATAAACGATATTCATAATTTAATAGATTAAACGGGTAATTGTAATTAGCAGCCAGTAAATATTATTCACACGGAAAGGCTGTGAAGCGTGCTCATACTGGTTTTAATCGATGTCTACTTCCACATATTGTTGATGAAATAACAGCATACTGAGTATTGAGTAAGAGACAGATTGCTTTTGAGTTAGGTAGGTTCTCACCTATAAATAATATATAAAAATGAATCCTTATTGTCCTTGGTTACGCCATCGAGTCCACTCAACTTTATTTTTGTGCTAGAATGTTGTTGCGAAAAAATTTAAATTTTTTTTGCAGAAAGTTAAAAGGGTATGGTTGAAACTTAAGGACTATTTTATAGACCAAAGGATCAGGTTAAAATAAGCTAGTTAGATAAAAAATAAAATATTGTTTCATATTTCGGTTTTGTTTCAACTCTATTGGCAACTTTTTTGTCAATTTTAAATTGAGAAGCGAAGAACGGCTAAAATTGAATTTCGTAGAAAATCGTTAGGTAGTGAAAAGTGAACATTTTTCCGTTTCTCTTACTAGTACATTTTACGAAATTAGACATTCGTACGTGCTTTTATCCTATACCGAAGCTCGTCTCAAAGGAGTAGCAGATGATGATGAAATATGTCACGAACTCCAATATAAATTACATGTCAACCCGACCGGTGTGGCACATCCCTTGCGATTTCAAGTTTATCAATACATTACTCAGTAACTTCACGAAATTAATAGTTGTTGTATGGAAACGGTTAATACGCTTAAAGGGTTCGAAATTCAAATCTTACTATTCCTGCTTCCATATCTAACAAACTTTTGGTATCAAAACATGTTGCTAAGGGCCTCGTTGCCGCCATCTTGAAATAATTAGTTGCTGTATAGTTACTGGCTGTTTTGCTAAAAGGGTTCTATATTCAAACAGTTACTGACCGTTAAGCTAAAAGTGAACTAAATATTTAAATTTAGTTCTTGGTAGTCTTCCTCTCTTTTTAGCCTTCACTGGTATATGAGATGACTGGTAATTGGTGATGTTTACCTAATTACTATACCCGAACAAAATACTGACAACGAACAAAATTTTCAAAGAAAAATAAAAACACTGTTTGGTCATTTGGTGTCGTTCAGCTGATTGATTAGAGGTCAACGCCATTTAGTACGTACTGAAGGTAGCGGGCGGCATCTTACCAATATCACGGTCAAAATCCTTCAGTCAATAACAGCTTTCAAGAAAATCTTCCTATTCTTTTCTTCCATAATTTTTACATTTTGTAACTGTACTTGCTTTGCTCAAACAATACTCCAAAAGGCGAGATTTTTTTTTGCCAATACGAACCGTTTTGGCTCTATTTATTTATCATCAGAATCTTTAACCTTTAAAACCTTTAAAGTAAGCTCAGAAAATGCTCTAATAGATCACGTGTGTATGACAACGAAAACATTTTAACCTCTGAGCTTAAAATATAATAGGTAGATCACTGTTTGAATCTAAATTCTTTATTTAATAGGTACCTATAGGCAAAGTTGTACTCAATCAATTTTTTGAGGATTTTAAAATCAACTACTTTTGTGATAGTCTACGGTGGTAACCTCTCAGGTGACACGCAAATGGCATAACTTATTCACTATGACAATCAGTTGTGAACTACATAACAATTTATTGATTCAAATGTACGAATCATTTTGCCTGGTTGACGACTAACTAACGCAGTGCAAATCATGGTTGAATTGTTAAATTGAAGTGATTGTCCAAATTTGAGCGCAATCAGGCTATAGTTGGAGATTTCTGCGTACTCGACTCGACGATCAATATATCTGTAATACATAATCAATCTAGCTTTTTTTTTCTAGATGTCGTACATTACATTACATACATTTTTACACCTGGTTAGGGGTCGAAATTAAAAAAAAACCTTCTTAGTGGCTATTTCACAAAGAACACACCCCAAGTTTCATGTCTCTAGGACCATAGCGATTAAGGCTGTGCGTTAAATATAATATCAATAATCAGTCAGACAGTTTACAATTTTATAGGTATACGTAGAAAATTATAAGTAAAGCTGATACTAATAGAACATTAATACCAGCCTATTGCTGTCCCATTTTAGGGCACTGTCCTCTTCTTTAAACGAGCTTTGTTCACCGCGTTTGCTCAAAGCTGATTGGCGATTTCGAACTTATTCATTCAAGTCCAGGTTTTCTCACGGTTTATTCCGTTGCTGATGGTGTCCAAAATAAACTTTTGGTCAGCAGGCTTAGGCAAAAATTATCTGTTTGTTTTTCTGCACACTCTACAGACTGAACGGTACATAAGGGCTTGTTACTTTGCCGCAGGTAAGTCATTGCCATTCATTTTTAAGGTTTCGTACCCAAATAGTATAACGGGAAATAGTTATTAAAACTTCGCTGTCTGTCTGTCTGCCTGTCACTAAACTGTATCTCATGAACCGTGATAGACATCAAAAGTGTTTTTTTTGCTGTTTTTCGCCGATAATGGTACGGAACCCTTCTTGCGCGAGCCCAACTTGCACTGGACCGGTTTTGTATTTAGCGTTTAACGTTAACTCTTATAGAAATGTCTTGTCACATAATTTTGTAGGTAAGTTAATTTCACATGAGCCTAGCCACGGGGTACAGCTAGTAAACAATAATTAATCGAACTCATTTAACAAAGGAAAACTAGTTACTGTGACTGACGTTTTTAGTATCTGATAACAAGTCTGACTATTAAGTACTACTTAAACTTACATAAAGTGATAATGATAAAGTGGTAATTAGTGTACACTTAACCACATTATAATGGTCGTAATGGCAAACACTATTTGCATAGTTTTTTTTCCTTTTGATTCACTTACTATATACTTAAGCACCTTACTAATAAACGCTGCATAAAGTTATGACAGGTTTATACGTCAAAAAATGTATGGTTACACAGGCTTTATTCATTGCATAACTTTACACAGTGATTATTAGTAAGGGCAATGAATTTATGAATAATAGTTATATTTATCATTCATACCCGACGGTTAATTACCAGGTTTCGAAATTAGTAGAGTGTATTGTCCACTCTGCGTCTCCACCATTTTAATCTTAAAATATTGTATAACCCGGCATCGCAGGTTTTTTATAAATAAAGTTTTTTTTTACTAGGCTAATTATTGATTTAAGGATCCTAATACATTTTTTAAAAATACTAATAACTTAACAGTTTTAGTAAGAACTCAAAAAAATAAATATAAGAATGTGTTCGAAAGTTAACGAATCTAACTCATTTGACTTATGGATCTTCTTAAATCCCGAAACTTTAATCGTCACATTTATGACTCAGAGATTTTAGATCCACTGTATATTAGTGAATAAATATACTTTAATGAATATTTCTACACGTAAGTAAATATTTACTTAAAAATAATTATTATTAATTTAAGTAGTTAATACTTAGATTTGATATTAACTGTTATCTGTTCATATACTAACATCTACGAATGCATGATTACACATACTTATCGCAGCGATGTTATTAACTTCAATCACTGAACTAGAGCTCCTTGCACTAAATACTGATACCATTATCAATAGGCTATCAGTAACCTACAATCTAGTACAGTGGGCTACACATCAAGCTATACCTAACCAGTATAAGCTGACTTCTGATTGTAACAAAAACATACACAATGCGAGGCCAGCTAAAACTGGTTTTGTATAACTTGATGTGTAGTTGTGTGTACTGTTAATATCGAGGTTGAACACAAATCACAACATATTTTGTAACTATCTGTCCGTTGCGGTTTTAACCGCGTTTTTGGTTACTGGTCTACTCCCGTGGATTGCAGCGTAATTCAACACGAAAAGATTTTTCAAATTCGGACCAGTAGTTTCTGAGATTCGCATATTCAACCAACCGAACAAACTCTTCAGCTTTATTACTTTAGTGTAGATTGTAAGATAACACTTGTGTTGACGTGGAAAGTAAAACATTTGGATAATGGATTTCATTATCAACGAATTAAAATATTTGATTTGAAGAAACGTGATTGGTAGATACTGCACAATTGTGTTATATATATACTGTAATATATAACTTTGTGTTAGTAAGCGCAATCTCGAGAATGGATAGATCTATAAGGTTTTCGATAAATGAAATCAATGAAAAATTGGCCAGGAAATCAAAAACGTTTTGGAAAAACAAAAAGTGAATATAGTCCTCCATGCGTCGTATTCCTCAGAGCTGAGGGTCGTGACCTCCCTTCTTCATCACTTTCTCTCGGATGATTTTCTTCGGGTGTGAAGGGCATCGTGGATTGTAGAGTCAAGGATGGTGCGGATCTGGTCAGACCAGCGTATGGGGCTGCGTCCACGAGGTCTTTTCCCTTCTACTTTCCCGGTCATAATGAGCTTCTCGAGGTTATCACCATCTTTCCTTGCAATGTGACCGAAGTATTGTAGGATTTTGCGTAGACACTCGGACGACAGCCGCGACGAGATGTTGAGTTCTCGCAGTATGGACACATTGGTCCGAAATGCTGTCCAGGGGATACGGAGCATATCTTTCTCCAGCACCACATCTCAAACGCGTCAATGCGTTTCCGGTCTGAATAGTACTCTAATTTTTTTGCATAATTTGTTTTCTTTGGACTCTACTTAATTCTGATGTAATTTAGGCCCGTATTAATAGACGTCACTCAATAGGGTATTACACTCTTTTTTTTAAAGTTGTTCAAATAACTCCTACAGTACTAAGAAACCACTAAAAAAAATCCTAAATTTTTATTTAAACGCTAAGTACCCTAAAAACGCTTTTAAAAATTGTATTTTCAAATTTCGCGCGGAAACTTCCAAAAACGGAAAACGCCGTGGGCGTGGTTTTGCTTTGGCGATATGACGTCCTCACGTCGTGTAAATAAACAAATGTGCTGTGATATTTTACATCATTATTATTGTTTTTATCTAAAAAATTAGTTACTGTTCGACTTACCGTTGGTGTGCGTTCCGGAATGCAAGAACACAAGTGTGAAAACATCGAAATAATTGTGAATTCTAGTGTTAACTGATTCAAATTTAAGAAAAACTTAGTTAAAAGTTGTGGGAAGAGTATTCCAACTATTACACCATAAAAACCCGTTTGTACTTTAGTAAATATCACTTTGATGTAAGTACCTATGTGCTTTAGCCATCTAAAATATCTTTCACAATAACTTCCATGAAAAAGTATATTTTTATAATAAAGATCGTATTAGGAGGTTATAAATAAATCAAATAGTGACGTCTAGTTGACACTGTTGACAGTCGACAACTGTCACTGTCTGTGGTCTGTATTTCGGTGTGTTCAAGAACAGATAAAAAAAACTGAAAACTTTGAATTGAATTTAAAAAAATATTTTCTAGTTTTATGAACTAAAACTAACACTGTTCGGCTGCTTTTTGCATAAGCTACCTCAATAATATATTTTTAGATTTTTTCTCTTATACAGTGTAATACCCTATTCTGAGACGCTCTCAAGTCCCTTGCTGTCCTTGTCATTCTAAAGGGAAAAAATAAGGACAACAATAGATTTGAGAGCGTCGCTCAATTGAGTGACGTCTATTAATACGGGCCTTAGAAATAAAAGTAGGTAATCATAGATATGGCATAATTTTATAGTTTTTTTGTTCTAAAAATGTTTGTTATTTTAAGTTCTTACTTGTAATCCGTACTAATATTATAAATGCGAAAGTAACTCTGTCTGTCTGTCTCTTCTTCACGCCTAAACCGCTGAACCGATTTGAATGAAATTTGGTACAGATATAGTCTGGGACCCGAGAAAAGACATAGGATAGTTTTCATCCCGGAAATCCCCCGACAACGGGAGCTATTAATCCACGTGGACTAAGTCCACGTGGATTAATAGCGAAAAGTTTATGATTAAATTAAGTAGTGAAATACTAATTCAAAGTTTAACAACAAGATACGTAAAATATCTACACTAAAATACATGAGTTTGTAAGTTTTAATCTTGAAATTTTTCGATATAATTTGCCTTCTACACAGGCAAAGCAGAAAGTAGAAGCTTGTATAATATCAAATTTTAAGTAACTAGTACATAATGCAATAGGCGAGACGACAAAAAAAAAAGTAATTGGTCCGTCAGTTAGATAATCAAAAAATTTGAGACACGTATTTTTTCTTTTTTTTCGTAAACAGAAAACTACGACAATACAGTGCGTTGAAGTTTCGTGAAACGTCACACCTTTGTATAATTTTTACTGAGGAGTGACGTCACAAGTTCCCTCTCCGGAACTTTGATGCTCTTTATCTTTGTATTTTGTTATTAATTTGATCAAGCAAAAAATATGTGTCCAGTATTTTTGGACTGTCTAAAAGACGTACTAAACAGAATGTCATTCTTTTGATGTAGTCAACATCCTTATTGTAATTTTCGAAAAACAAATGTTATCTAATAGTTTCAACGATTTTAGAACATTGTTGCCACCCCGGACAGTGGATAAGAATAAATATATGGGTATATATTTTTTTCAAATGTTCTAGTGATAAAACGTTTCCTGTTTTTGAAGATAAACATTTTATACAATTTTATTTTAGCTTGAATTGCTGTTGTAAATGTACTCTTCTGCACTTCATTTTTTGATAAAACTATTGCTATGAAATAGGCGAGACGACAAAAAAAAAGTAATTAGCCCGTCAGTTAAATAATCAAAAAATTTGGGACACGTATTTTTTCTTTTTTTTCGTAAACAGAAAATGACGACAATACAGTGCGTTAAAGTTTCGTGAAACGTCACACCTTTGTATAATTTTTACTGAGGAGTGACGTCACAAGTAGAGGTTGCAATCGAATATTCGAATATTCGAATTATTCGAATACTCTTTCCAAAATTATATTTGAATAGTAAATAAATAGTTATTCGAATATTCGAATATTATCAAAAAAAAATATCAGTTTAAAGTCTATGTTGATAGAACTTGAAAATTGTTGTTGGAAACACTGCTTGACTCGACGCCATTTTGTCACTTACAGAACACGTTGTTATTTATGTGTAAAGTGGTGCATTGTCTTTTTTGAAGTGATTTTAGATACTTTCATTTTGTTTTTTTAAGAGTATTAAGGAGAGAGAAAGATTTTAAAATTAATTTAAGAATTTTATAATAATGTGTACATCTGATTTTTTTCCGAATTTATATTGACGATTTTGATTTTTTAGTGACATGTGATAGTTTTTCTTTTTATTATTAACGAGCGAGAGAGAGATGGTTATTTTGTTTTTATTATTAACAGGAGAGTTAAATTTGTTTAAAAATGTTATAATAGGTAAATCTAATTTATTTCCGAATTTTAATTGATGAATCTGATTTTTCAGTGTAATATTGCATATTATGAAAATAATACTGTAACGTTTTTACGACACATTTACGTATGTATGTGATAATTTTTTTAAAGACATTTATTTTGTTTTTATTATTACCGAGAGAAAGATTTTTAAATTTATTTATAAAAAATATAATTGTTTTGATTTATTTATTTAAACTTCATGTACGCTTGTACAAGGGCGAACTTAATGCCTTAGGAATTCTCTACCAGTCAACCCAGAGTTTATGAGATATAAACATGGCAGGTGCATTATTAATAACAATAAAAGGACACAAATTTACAGAAAAACAAACAAAAAAATAATAATTAAAACACATAATTAAGTGGGTAGTCTTCAAACTAACACAATATAAGTTTAATACATATACACATATAAATACAAATTTATCGAAGAGATATTATATATACTTAATATATAAATATGTAATATATAAATATATAAATATACAAGGAAGAAAATGGTGAAATAACTCAGCTCATTTGTTGTGAAAATAGGTCCTCAACTTCCGCTTAAATGCATATCGACTAGTGGCCGTCATGATATCGAGATAACATTTTCATGTTTATAAAATTAAAATTTTGTTGACTAAGTAAATAATTATTGTGCTAGGTTTACTTATCTGCACAAAAATATAGTTCCTAAAGCAATTAACGCTGATATTCTGTGTTTTTTTAATTTGTTGCTAATTTTAATAACGTATTAATAAACTGTTATTGCATATTATATTCTATTTTTAGACGACACTGTTCTGTAATTCTTCTTCTGTATTGTAATTTATCATTTTTTTATTATTTTTCAGTAAGGTTGAGTTTAGCTATTATAATTTTCTTTGTTTTTTGCTGTAATACACCTGCCATGTTATCTCTGTACCGCCCTGGGTTGACTGGTAGGGAATGCCTAAGAAATTAAATTCGTCTTTATATAGTACAAATGTGGAGAAGATGTCAGTTAAAATTGTGCATGAAGTTTAAATTATAATAAATAGAACAGTATAAAAATACAATATCCTTTTGGACCGATGTCCAACCGCCCAACTCCTAAGATTACAAAATTATCGTGAAACAAACCATCCATTCATATCAAAGCAATTAATAACTCATGACTACTCGTGTCGAAGTAAAAACAACAATTAGAACCGAGTAATAATTGCACACAGCGTGTAAATGTGGAAAATTGATTCAACTCGTTCGGAACGAGATAAAAAGAATAATCGCAAAGGTAACTTACCTACTAGTGTTATATAATTGTACATATTAACTACGAATTTACATCGCAGTAACTAGGTATTAAGAAATATATTGCCAACTATTTATTATTTTTGAACTGTCGTACCTAGGCATTTTGACCTAGGAGTTTATATAATGCCTCAACATTTTATATACGGCATAAATCGTCAAAATGTTAGAGCAATCCGAAATGCATTTATTTCTGGGTGGAAAAATAAAACAAAATAACCACGAAGGCTAAGGCTAGAGCTCCAGCCACGCATTAGCCTTTTAACCTAAACTATCCGAGTCGGATTGCTCTGACATTTTGCCTTAGGTATTTTACATAACTGCGAGTGTTTGCGCCGTATAAAAAGTGCAGAGGCAATATGTAAACGGCAGATACAAATTGCCTGCGACAGATATATATTTATAAGTAGTTTATTTATACAATTTTATGAAGGCAACTTATTTATGTAATTAATGCATAATAACTTTATGCTTTTATGTATGGAACGACGGTGGCTTTTACTAGATTTGTAATAAATACACGAGTACTGGTACAATTTTTAATTTGTTTGGAACATAAATCTCATAAAACACAAATATTATGACAGAATTTATTTTCGTCTTTTTTCTGCACACGAAATGTACGCGCAGGTTAAACTGTAGATAGGATAGTCACGTGACTTTTCCGCGAGAAATGTCACTTCCATACATTCTGCACGTTGGATGTGAATGCTTAAGGTGGATGTTCAAGGTAGCCCGCGAAATTCAAATTTTCTTACGTATTTTTGCAATTTGTAACTCAGTGTCTGGGTGTCTAAAAACAGTGCATGTAACTCGATTGATTGCCTATTTCATGAAAAAGTCATTCAATTGTATTATATGCACTCTGAGGGTTGTTTTGATGATTTAAATGATTATAATTCTGTAACTGATGGCCTATTACAGTCGCAAATCATTAAATATCAACACACACCAAGACTTCTTAACACACAGACACCCAGACACTGAACGGTAAATTGCAAAAAAACGTAAGAAAATTTGAATTTTGCGGGCTACCGTGAAGCAACCCCCTTAAAGAAAAGTTTCTTGTCCAAATACGATTAATAGAACGAGCAGTACGAAGAGTTACGACTCTGTGCAGTCTGTGCAATAGGACATCATAGTATTGTAATACTGTGCAACAGGACACAATATTGTATTACTGTGTAACAGTGCACAGTATAGTAATTCTTCCCATTAATTTCATGGAACAGCGTTGTTGACTATGTGCGGGGCAAATGCTTATTTCAAAGTCCCTTTGTTCGTTTAAATGTAATAGCAATGCACACATCCGATTTATATTATTATAACTGCGTTAGGAAATTGCCCCCATACGTTAGCTCGCAATGGTTTCACTTATTTTCAGTTTAAAATAACTTTTATCGCTCAGTGAAAGTTACTATGGTAACTGCTACAATTCGACGATCAATTTAAAACCCACATTTGAATAAAACATTAACTTTTATCTCTATTTGTGCAAAAAGTACTTTGTCGTGAAGTCATATGGTATATAATCGTACCAGTCTTTATCATAATACCAGTTCATTTATCTATGTAATTAGTTAGATACTTACCTATTATTTTCTCCTTATTTTATTTTTGTTAACTTTTTTCTCTATTTTGCATATTTTATTACTAAGCGTAAAAGCAATTAATTACCGCATCCAGTTCTATTTTTTGGTTTTATTTCTTTTTTGTTCTCATTACGTAAATGTCACTGGCTCTACATAATGAGTAATAAAGTTGCATAACAATTATGTACTTATATGTATAAATTATAGAAAAATATACCAACAAATATTGCTTATAATGATAAAACATGTCAGACTAAGTGAGATTAGATAGCAACGGGTGCCGGATTTTATTAATTCCGGTTCATAATCATTTTATACTGTCTCGTTTTTACCATTTTTTTTCCATGTTTATTTTGTAGAAGGACCTGTAAATATATTATTCCAATACTTAATTACCATGGTCACTAAGCCTTTCAAGGAAATTTTCCATAGCAACCAGTTGTAATCCGATAATTCCCTTTACTGAGCTCTATTTGTATATTTCGGAAGAGCCGAAATAACATCGTCAAAATTAAAGCTTCTAGCGAAAATTCCCCAAAGAAAATTTTAATACAGTACAGAATAACTCCTTTAAAAGCAACTTTGTACATTCAACTTGTCATGAAACTAGAAAGATGACTATTAAGTCTGTAAAAGAATTCTTTTAAAGTATTCTTAGTAACTTGGCGGAGTTTCTGAAGTTGCATACAGTGTTGGGTGCATAAATAATAACAGTACTTATAAGAACGACACAATTTCTTATCGTGACTTGATATGACTTCGGTTTTGTTTTGCTCTGTTTTCTTCTGCATTGTTTATGTAGTTATCAAGTTTAGGGTTGACACAATAGTAAGTAGCAACTGACTTCTACGTTGCTAAATTTGGCATTGGCACGCTTCACCTCTACTATTGTCGACTATAGGAAAAATAGCCGAACCACTCAAAGCGGTACGATGCGTTTCGGTGTCATGCCACACTGATTTTAATGTGTGTCGGCGTGCAAGAGGTTGTTACTGTGTCTTTGATTATTTATACTAAAAGAAGAAAAGGTCTACAGGTAAACATATACCTGAGAGGTTTGATAGTATCTATAGGTCACCCCCAATCTCCACAATCTTTGGACAAGGCATTTATTTCACTTAGACTGTTTAAAGGCACTTATGAATTGTCAAAGAGTCGGTTGGTTAGTCAGAACATTGACGTTAGTTGCTTGTTTCAATACATAGGTAGATCTCTATGGAGAAGAACACGCAAGAAACAGATCTTTTTGCAGAAGGCCGTTGCCAACTGCTTAAATCTATTAAACTAGACTTAACGCAAAACTTGTATAAGCAGCTTCTGTAATCATTAAATTGCTGTAGCAAAAGCTTCCTTAAGAAATTCCTCTAAAAGCGACTGAAGCCAAAAAAGTTTATAGGGAGCGTAAATACAGCTTTGAAGTGTATTGAACAATTTTACGATAGCAAGACATATTTTTTATGCTGATACAACACAAAAAGCTTAGTAGGCTTACTCGGAATGGCTAATACAAGATAAGCAAGGGTCCCTATTAGTAAAGAATGCTAGTTAGCGTTACGGGCGAGGGGTCAAATGTTGCTGTAAAAAGCCTCGTAAAAATGTGAAGGAAGCTTGTAATCATCGGTCGTCGTTTTGTATGTGGTTAGAGTAACAAGACTTTGTTGTACTGAGACGGTGGTCAACTTTTTGTTATACCATAATGTTTTTTTTTTTGAGGATGGGCAATCATCAAATGACTTGTGTATCAGACTTTTATTGATTAAAACCCACCCTTGTTCCTTCGGTTGCTCTTTATGTTTCGGGGCCGCTGTAACTATTAGAACTATTCCGTAACTCCTTCAGGCATGGGTTTTAGAGAGCCCCGTCATGTTTCTTTGTAGTAAATTATGTTTTTGAAAATATATCATGTGTAGTTCCTCTTCCTCAATTTAAAGCGCCACATATAGCATCGTGCTGTAATCGATGTATGGAAGAACTGATTTCTGATTGTAATTTTTTATTATTTTGTCCTGAGTGATTTCTTATTTTTTGTCATTTGAGATAATATATTTGGGTTTTACCGATAAAACTTTGATACTAAAGATATCGCGATTGCCGGTTCTTTAAAAAGGTGTTGCCTTTGGGTAGTCTTGGAATAATACACAGAATCGTACTGACGTCATTGGGTTTTCGACAGTTCTGGTTTTAATGTTTAATGTCTATCAACAACTTCCTAGTAGTATAACATTACAAACTACGACCACGTTGCTCTAAGAGATGCTGGTAGCCTAATAAAAATGTGATGCAAAAGTAAAAAGGCAAAATAAATACTCAAAGACCGTAGTCCCCGAAGATAGTCAGGTCCAGTCTTTGAAATTTTTGAGATGCCAATAGCAACCAATTGAGATAAATTTGGTAGACCAGATGAAAAGGATTCGTGTTCCTCAGAAATAGGAGAGCTATTATGAAGAGACGCAAATCAGGTTTTAAGGAAAGTATTTTAAGTTAATGTTACTTAAACTTTACTAAAATACTAATATCATGAAAAGAAACACCTAGAAGGCAAGTAAACAAATATTGAACTATTTTCAGTAAAAAAACAACTATTACCGCTGTTGACTGTTGAAGGTATTTCCTATTCTATAAATAAATACACAAGGACAACAAACAGTCCAATAAAATCGTTATTACTAATTATTTATTAACGGACTAACCCTTTATAATGTAGACAGTAGTGCTTATGGCTATTTCTGCACTAATGTACACGTTCGGTAATGGGATCTAAGAACTAGTTTCCTTTCTTCAATAATCACAGGAAAAAATTACAAATTAATTAATCATGAAGCATGTGCATGCGAAGAAAAAGCGTGAGAAAGAATGTAAGTATGTGAATGTACGTAGTTGTAGAATGTCTACCTTAATTGAAGGCTTTATCAATCAACTAGACATTACTATGCCCGGGCTATTAATAACCCATTATAATAGGAACACGACGAAAGCATTCCAATACTATCATTTGAAATCTAGACTGTACAGTTTAAATTATTCCCTACAAAGTGTTGTGTCACGTAATGCCTGCCCGGCAATTTGAATAAACATAGCTTGTCAAACACCAAAGGATGTCCAAGCGTTATTACTAGACCAAGATTATAATCGGAACATTAGTCGTCTGAAGAAATGAGTACTTGCTGAGCGTCGAACAGGTTTCATCGACCCTTTACTAAGGTTTAGCGAGTTTATCGCCATTGCACTCGCAATCGGTGTTTCGACCTCGGATCGATCGTTCGCGTTCCATCGATCGTAGTCGCGTGGTACCGGCCGTGTAGTAATGACGCGGGCTGGTGTCACCGGAGGCCATTCATCGGTCAAGTGTGTACACCAGTATACCTGTTTAGCCGCGCAAGTTTGTTTGCAATGTTAACGATTTTGCCTCCAGCCCACTGATAAACCACTAAACTATCATTTCCCAGATTGTTGGTTACTTTGATGAACGTGTGAAAGTTCTGTACGTTTAGTTCGTTATGCATTTTAGTGTAATGTGGCGACAATGTTGAATGTCCTAGTATCTCGGCCTACAGTCGGTCTGTGCGGTCATTGAATTGAATGACATCATGATTGCAAAGTAGGAGACAATTGACACAATCATAACACGCGTTCTTTATTAATATTAAAAGATAAGATGAATGTGTATTATATTGAAGCAATTTTTCGCTTGGTAGCGTTTGCGATGTTTTTATTACATTGTCTATTTGCTCTGGTTAAGGTTGCGCAATTGTATGCATGTGTGTGTGTGGTGTGTTATTACGGAATTCGATTATCTCAATCATATCCGAGCGTGTATTGTTGGTATGAACAATAGTAATAAAATTGTTTATTTACAAAGAATTGTGTATGTTTATTATGTAGGTATATGGGACTGAAATTAACTGTTAGAACAAAACTATTATTGAACCATTTTTTGAAGGTTATGAATTTAATCAATATCATAATTATTTTTAGTAAGGTATCTTATCTTTCGTTTTTTATTTTAAAATGGGTATTTAGTCTAAACGGCCCAAATCGATTTGGGCCGTTCAGACTAAATATACGTTCAGACCTATCCTAACCTACTGCTTTCCTAGATCTGAATCAATTGTAGAAATTGTAACAGATGAGGATAGAATTATTTGTGCTAAAAATGGCATGTCTTGTTATGGTGACAATGGTGATATATTATGCATGCAAGTAACAATCAATCTAGAATATACAGAAATAGCAATAGGTACTCTAATTTATGTCCATACTAGCTTCTGCCCGCGGCTTCGCTCGCGTTAGAAAAAGACAAAAAGTAGCCTATGTTACTCTCCATCTCTAGCTCCACTTAAAAAATCATGCCAATTCGTCGCTCCGTTTTGCCGTGAAAGAAAGACAAACATACAGACACACTTTCCCATTTATAATATTAGTATGGATGTAGTACTCAATCATAATATGTTGGTAATGCGCCGATCGCTATAATCAAATATATTTTTTTTAATTTTTATTAATAATTTTATTGACCACAAAACTCTTTTTTAGAAAGACTAATTGTAAAGCTTTTAATTGTATGCGACATTTGAACGACACGCATAACATTTTCTGAACATTTACTTACAACATAAAATAAAATAAAATATACAACTACACCTAGTAACATTGATATAAAATGCAAGTTCTCATAGAAATCTAGGTATTTGCAATAGGTAATTTTTAACGTATAACATTTCAAAACATGTTGTAAAATCATCCAGGCAGTTATTGTGTGGCGAATGCAATTTTGATCAACAATACGGTTCTTATCAAATGTTTTGCTAGGTACATTTTTTATTACTCCATGCACCATGTAGGCTGTATGCACAACGGATTGTTTTTTGTTAGGGCCAGTGCACATTTGGCGGAGCGTAGCGCAGATCAGCGAAGTTTTCTAAACACGTGACATATTATTAGGAGCATGTCTACCTGAGACTGCTCGCGGATGTGAAAATGCTCGCAGATGCGAGTGCTAGACCGCGCACTGTTGTGGTTATTGATTTCAGAAATTATTTCAATGAGGACAATGTCTAAAATAAATAGTTTGACAGTAAAAAGTGTTCTGCGCTTCGCTCCGCCAAATTTACGCTGGCCCTTACTGTAACTTTCAGTTCGTAATGATATTGGATACGATTCTTTTCTTGCCAACAAATTGTTGTTTAAATACATCGTCCTATCTCCGATCTTTTAGTATAAGTATCGTTGCAATTTCTTTAGCGGTGCCGGTCTCTAATTAAAATGTTTGCTTGATGCAATTTGTTAGAAATTTTGTAAGTAGTTAAGCAGTTAAGCTTCATTATTGTTTTCTTTGATGCTGTCTGTTATAGTATTTGTTGATCATCGTTTTTGCAGACGTCTACTTGTTTTTGTGTTGGATTTGCTTTAGTGGTATTTTGATTTATGTTATTTTGGGTTTCATAACTTATGTAGGAGTAAAAAGGTCTCATTGGTAAAAAAAAATATTTTATAGGTACTGTATTTCAATTCCTTCATAAATATTGCAAACATGTCAAAAAAAAGTTAAATGTAGTTAATAAAGAAACCGATTGGTGCTTCAGAAAAAAATAAACATTAAGGTATGAGAGCTTCAGATTCAATATTATAATTTTCTCACTAGAAAATCTGCTTTCCCTGCTTTCATTGTTATCACATAAATTAGTCGATCTCACCAACTTAGCTAAAGGGTCCTAAAGATCTTACAAATCCGATCAAAAACCGTTACGTCATCTAATGTTCCCATCGCATGCACATCAACTAAACATTCGGTTATTTTAATAACAAAGATTCTTATAGTTTTTATAACATGCACCATTACATACACAGTCTTCCTTTGTGTGTGTCTTGGCAGTTATTATTATATGTCTAATGTTCCAAAATTTCATAGCTGGTAGAACAATGGCAACAGATTAGGAATGTTTGTGGGAAGCGAATTTATTGTCACGTCATGTGAAGGAGTGGTGTTTTGCAAACATTCGGCCTACTATAAACATTTTAGTAATCAAGGGAGATGAGGAGTGGGAACGTTCGTTTTAGCCGTCGTTGGATATGATGATATTGTTTTAGCATATGTTTATAGTTTCTTCTAGTACGCTAATGAAAAGAACAGAATGATGATAAAATATTAGTTTGGTCCTGTCAAATTAAGACGCTACATAGATAATTTAAACGCGATTAAAAACATGGCGACTACAATACGTCAATTTACTTTGACAGGACTAAACTAATGTGTATCTTCTGTCCTTTTCTTAATGAAATTGAAAGAGAAAGATGCATTTAACTTCAATTTGGTTTAGCTTGTGACCAAGAGATTCAGCACTTTTGACTTCGTTAGCTAATTTATCACATGCTTTGTGGCATTCTATTTGTTTCTTAGTTTAAACCTGTGGATCAAGCAAAATGTTATTAAGTTTTCCATCATCAGATAACTATTGATTCTGTATGATTATGTCAGTTTCAGCCCCTATCGTATGGAATTCTAACATAGCCATCGACATGTGAGTGAACAATATATTTCTGCCTCATTGGGGAATACAGCCTGATGTGACGTTACTTTATGTTAGTAGGTAGAGATTTAGTTGATGCTGTGTTAAATTAGAGTAACGCATCCCATGGGTATCGTAGATGGTTTAGCTTTGTATACGATGGATTAGCAGCAGCCGGCAATTGAGTACCAACAGCCATTAATATGATAGCTAAGCCTATCACAATACAATTATTGTCCCACTGCAGGACAAAGGCCTCTTTACATCGAATGCACGGACATTGATCATCAAGCTTGTCAAATCGGATTGGTGATATAAGACTTAAATTAATTATAGTCCAGTGTTTATAAATGTTAAGAATATCCATCCAAGTTAAACTAACAAAGTGAATATATGTGAATTGAATAAGTTACATTGGTACTTGCTCGTTACTGAACCTGCAGCGTCATGGATGGGAGACCATCAGTCATCCAACGATTATAACTAGTGCAATATTATTAATAATATTATGTATAAAGTTGTTGGTTCTTTAGACAGATATTGATAGAGAGAGAGACGTTAATTTGATTTGGCATGTTGTTGTGTAGGTAACAAAGAATCTTCCATTCCACTATTTTAGCTTCTAAAATTGACTTTCTTTAAAGCAAAATCTGTATCTAAATAACTTGTCAAAATTCCATACATCGTGTTCGTGTAATATGTACGGTGATTGCTAGCAGAAAACAAAGCGATATCGGAGGTAAAGGCAATCAGATCTAAACGTTCTCAGATCCTTTGTGTGGCCATATTGAGACGGTGACAACGGATCTATGGAATAGGCGGGCATGAAACGAGCCACGTGTATTACAAGAGGACGATATTTGGCGTGTATCTGCAGCGAAATCTATAGGACTGTAGATTCGGTTCGAATCTGTATAGGTCTAAACGTCATTCAAGAAGAGTGATTAGTCTGGACAAAGGTTTACCATTTCTGAACATATCTTTGAAACCTGAATGGAGAACTCAATCTAAGCCTATGTACGGTTGCGGAATAGATCTAATGGTTACCGTGACCCCGGAACATAAAGGGCAAACGAAGGAACATGGGTTTTAGTCAGTAAAAGGCAGACACGCCCGCCTAGTGCGGGTTAAGTCATTTAATGATTTCCCACCCACAACAAAAAGCCTTATGTTACTGTTAATTTCTTTTTTAAATGTCTATCTATAAATATCCACCATTAATAATTAAAATAATTGTAGAAAAGGCTAATGAATGAAGGTTCGACCTCCATTATTACCATTAAAATGTGAAATTAATGACCTTTTTTTTAATTACAGGTACTTGTCACTAATTGCCACCGTTACCTACTGAATGTTCAATCGTAAGTAAAATTTGAATAAGGATTTTTATTTAATGATATTATTATTAGTGTCTCTAATGCTACGATGTTAAAGACATTAATAATGCCATTAAAGATTTTGTTTTTACTTTTGCGATTATTGGTACTATATTTATTAACACGTACAACGCCATGTCGGACATTGCTGGGCGACAATTAACTTACCCTACAAGCCATACAAAATATTTGAAATTGACAAAAAAACTAGTTTTTGTTTTATTGTTAGTATTATTAAATATGAATTTCTAACTTACAAAACATTGACATAACTGCAGAAATCTTTATAAATGTGAAGATAATTCATGTCGCCCAACATTGTCCGACATGGCCTGCTGCGTATGATTATTAGAGTTTTCTTCCGTTGAAGCCGCGCGGGTCAAAGTGTCGCCCGCTAGAAACCAGGCGAAAAATAAAGTAAATAAGGTAAACACATTCTGTGAAGACTGTCCAAATAAACGGTTTCTTTGTTTAAATTGTTTTAATAAAGTACATCGTTCTTTTTAAATATTTTTGATCGTTATTTTGATTTTTTTCTTATATGATTGTTATTTTGATTCTTTTAATTATTTCTAAACCTAAAAAACTGTTTGATTTATGTTAATTTACCTAGTAAATATTATTGAAAATTTACGTTTTCCCATAATCTCAATTATTTAAGTTTAAATGTGATAATTGTTCCTATTTTCTAAGTTTAAAACAACAAAACTGATTTTGATTTAATAAAAATCATGATTTTTTAATTTATCTATAAACCGAACACTATTTTTTTCCATAAAATCGAAAAAACAAATCAAAATTGCATTACACAACTTTTTATGTATTGCTGGCAGAATAACATTTTTAGAAAAACTGACGTAACTTTTTTATTTTTGTATGTTTTTAGAGTGCTGATGTGATTACACTAATCTAGGAGGCCGCGCGGGTCATGTTGCGTACAATTTTGCCTTGTATTATTGACCGACAGCTTAGTAGAGACGTTTAAACATAGCTCTGACTGTCGGACACCATTGTCTCCCACGGCCCGAACGGAACATATTGGTGTCGCCCATCATTGTCCGACATGGCCTGAATGGAGACTTATCATTTTATTTCGTGGCGTTATACGTGTTAAATTACTTTGTTCCGATAGATAATTATTAATGTTAAACATGTAAAATTTTCATTTCATTTTTTTATTCATTTTTGCTCTGTAGCTTGATTCAAAACGGAAATCTTTAGTTAATTGCATAATTGGCTCTTCTCTAATCCATTAAAGTGTCCCTTAAGGTATATGGAACAATTTGGGCTCGGACATAAACATAATTAGCATTTGCCTAACTTTCCACAAAATTAGTCAAATTACCAGTCGTTGGTTCAGCAGTTTCCAGACTAAAAACCTAATTCGCTCAGTTTAGACTTAGTTTAACTACAATTTGCTCACTAGAACAACACCTATTAAAGTGGTGGCCCTTTTGTGGTCCCTTTCGTGGTTAATGTCATTTTATTAGTCATTCTAACAACTAAAACCGTTCTGTATGTTAGCATGTGTGGGTGTCTGTTTTAATTAGTATTTATTTTGAAGTTTCAATACTTACTATTACAGCTATTTTTTGGGTTACAAAGTTAATGTTGGTCTTAACCATGTCTTCGCGCATGATTGAAAAAGTTGACTCAACAGAAAGGGTTATCGACTTGTTTACACTTTATAGACAAAGGGATTGGATTTTCATCACCAAGTACTTAAGGTATCGAGGAGATACACGCAACTCAATAATTTCGGCCTTTTATTTTTCCTGTAAAGCCTTTCAATTTATCGAAAGTAGCAGGTGTGAAATGCCTACCGAACGTTTATGTTCAATTAGCTTCGTCAATAAGCTCAAAATTGTTTACATTGACATCGTTATTAATACCTAAAACACTAAACTATGTGGAGTGCTTAAATTTAACAGGCAAACTGTAACAAACGTTTCAGCTCTAAATGTTTCCCAGGAGTTTCGCCCGCCGAGACTTGGGACCAATTATTGAGGACGTTACTACCCAGCCACGGACCGGGGCCCTGAAATATTGACCTTAAAAGCCCATTAGTGTCCAGTTTGGACCCTCGATAAGCCGAATTTGACCGATTAAGGATATAGAGTTGTGATTTGGGAGCAAATTTTGGAGGGCCATGATTTCGTACGGTTGGATAGGGCAGCTAATTATATCGTTCAGTTTAAGTTATTGTACAATAAATTGAACTGGGAAGTTACGTTACTTATTCACAGAGTTAATTTGAGGATCTTATTAATGTTAAATGTTAGTCATCTAGTTTACCTTCCTACAAGGAATAGAGATTATAAGGAGGAAATTGCTTTATGATCTACTTAAAAATTTAAATAGTAAATGTAGTATTTATTATTAAGATGAGTAATTAGATAAGAGTTAAACGAGAACTACACAAGATTTTTTTTTTTTTTTTTTTTTTTTGGTGAGTGGGAAATCATCCAATGACTGCTCCCGTCCTGGGTGCGACGGGAGGGCGTGTCAGACTCTTACTGACTAAAACCCACTCATGTTCCTTCGATTGCCCTTTATGTTCCAGGGTCACGGTAACTATTATAAACATTCCGCAACATTATAAACATTCCGCAACAGAACTACACAAGATAAAAAACAGTGAGATGGAAATATTGACAGAAGATTTATTTGAATTCTCTATTGCAAATTATTTGACAAATCGTGGTAAAATTATTGTCCGCACATCAAATACTTACGAGTATATGAAACTTTACAGAACCATGGGGGCATTTAAACATCATTGCACAAAATGTACGATCTTATAGATTCCTTTATATAGCAAGCAGCATCGTGGCCTGCCCAGGCGGAGATAGCGGGATAAACACGATTCCTTCGATAACCAGCAATACCACCCTGAAGTTCGTCTAAACAGTGACAGCTATTCCGGTATTGAGGAGCCCGCATTGTTTCGCTGACTGCCACCTTCTTAAAATCGCCCGGCATCGTGCGGCATAGCATTCTACACTGCGTTCACCCTAAACATGCCTGCTCCACCGACTGTTCAATTGTGCGAGCGATGTCTGTGACGTTTGTTTAATGTCGGATTCCTTCCATTTCGAACTTTCGTCTTAAAGAAACTCGGAGCATTGCCCTCTTTATCACAAGCTGATTAACCTTAAACTTGTGAATCAGCCCTAAGGTGCGTCAAGGTTTCATGTTTTGGCTCCATAGAACCACTCACTGGTTTAACACTCAGGTTTAATAGGATTAAAAAAAATATCGCAAAGATGGAAAAAACAAGAGCTTCGTTAGGCGTTTTTACACGGTTCATATTTTGATAACAAGTACATCCTCAACCTTGAAATTATCGGAGAAATCATGAATAGACAAAAAATATGATTTATTTAACACTTATTTGATTTCAATATTCCTTGTTTCCTTCTATTTTCCTTAATTAATTAGTTCATCGAAATCGAGACATTACATTATTGATTTTGATAACATTGTTATCTATCAGTACTCTGATAAGAGCTGACTTTAGCTTAGTTTCAGTATAATACGTATTCAAGTAATAATTTCAAATACAAATACGTATATTTGGTGTTATCAGTAAAGTATATCAATATTTCTGATAAATGGGTAGCGCTAATGTATTTTCATGATAAACTTTTTTATTGTTATCATGATTCATATTTTATGTTATCTCTAAATAATGATAAATCTGGAATAGATTTTGATTATGACGTGGTTAATTAATTTAGTGAAGTATGGTGTTTTCCGCATCTTAGTAGTGTATGTAATGTAGTGTTGGATCCACAATTTGTGTCTCCAATCCAATCGCTTGAGTCACAATTTGTATCCGTTTTTCCTTATTTACTGCAGCACTGCCAGATACGATATAAATTCTGTTCTGCTTAAAATCCAAAAAGGTACCTATAGCTATTTTCTACACGCCTAAGTTGTTTGTCATATTACTGTCGTTATATTTCTAGAAATATTGAAGAGTCTAAATCTAAATAGTGAAAAGAATATCATAATTTTGTAAAAAAAATCGTAGTAGACTGAGAAAATGGGTCGTGCGTCAGCTCGTCCCAAAACAAACTCGGACTATTGGGCCGAGTTGACGAATTTCAAAATTAATATTTATTTTGTTCATCATCTCGTCCCACTTTATTTTTCTTCAATATTTTAAGTTGTTTTGGTACAGTCCAAAACTTTTCACCATATACGAGTAAATAAAAGCCAAGAATTTAGGGAATCAACATTTATATAAGTAACCTCACGGAGCCCGAGACCTTTTGGAGTTATAGCGTCAGGAAGGAAAACCCGACTTATTTTTATATAGTAGATAATAAAAATCAAAGTTAGTAGGTACATTTTAGGTTAGGGTAGGTTAGTAGGTGCGTTTAGGTTTAATAGGGCTTAATTAGGTTTACATATCGGTAACAAAGTGTCCTAAAGAGTTACGGATCGTTATTTTTCAATTAAAGATTGAAAACTTAAGAGAACAAAAGTACTAGGCGCGCAGTAATGTGAAGTGATAATGTGAGAAAAGGAGACAATTTTTTTTGGTCCCACTATTAAACGGTTACGTTTATTAATAATTTTACGCATGAAACAAGTCATCACCTTATTATAACTAACCCACTAAAAATTATATAGATATCTAACGGGAATAATGAAATAATAGTAAAAAACTATTACGGAAAAATGCATGTTGAGGAGCGTTTTTACATTTATTTCAACGTGAATTTAAATATATTATGTGAAACGAAACGTACCTAATTAACATTCCGTTGTAGATGCTCTGTGGTACAGTTTCAATCAGTTTGACACTGACAGACTACATTATTAAGCTAAGTTCATACGACCGCGCGAAACCGCTCTGTACTACTAACCGCGCGGTACAAGACCAAAGTAAGCAGCAATTATCGTAGACATTACCGCGCGTTCTACGTTCGTTGAAAAGCATTCTTGCATCCTATTTTAAGTGCAAGACTTTCATTTAAAATAGGATGCAAGAAAGCTTTTTTATTGTCTTTGTCATTTTCTGCGACGACTCAGCCTTCGGTATAAAATCCATAAGCAAATTGCCCCCTCCTCAAGCAACATTGACATCCGGACTGGTATGCACATCATCATGCGAACGCCTCAGACCCTGTCCAGGAGGGCGAATTCGCCGCGATTCTCTCGCGCGTGACACGCGCGAGTGTTGCGTCCAGAGTCTACGCGTATAGAGCGTACGTACGCACGAGTCGTATTTCCTTCTCTTTCTCTTTTATACGTGCACTCGCTCTGAAATTCGCGCGAAATCTGGACGCAACAAGGCGGCCCTAGTATCTCGACTCGCGCGCATTACGCGCGAGTCACGCGCGAGTTTATTAGTCGCGCGATGCTTGTGGACGCGATGTATTGGTGCCAAGTATCTTGCCTACCCACGAGTGAATTCGCGCGAGTCGAATCGCGGCGAATTCGCCTTCCTGGACAGGGCCTCAACCACGCGGCGACGCGCGGCTTCTCGCGGTCATGTAAACTTAGCCTAATAGTTTCCAACAGTTTTCTAGATAGTCAGATAAGTGCTTCTTCTGTTCTTTTCGTATTTTTATTCAATAGATGTTAGAAAAATGGCTTCTGGAGATACAGTGCATAATATATAAAGCTGTTGTAACAATTGTACAGCTCGATTTCAACGAAATGTGCAACAACTTTACTTATAAAAGCATTGGCGTCCACAGTAAAAGAATAATCGAAGAAAAATCACACCAAAGCCGGGTTTTTATGTCATTTACACCTATATTATTATTGAAAGTGCACTATTCTAACATAAAATACCTAGGAAACCTATTCACTCATTAAATAGTCGCTCTTGTGAGCTTTTAGGTCATTATGAGAGTCATGTTTTGATTGTCGTATTTCCCAGTATTTCGGTTACTTAGAGTTTTGCTAATATTGCCACTGTAATCTAGAGATTATAAGGAATAAACTAACGTGCATTTCATTAATAAATGCCACAATTTGTGGTGGGCCTAATCCCCGAACAAAAAAAATTGTCTCCTTTAAAATACTGAGATACTTAGAACTTAAATCAATCAAAAGTACTAGGCGCGCAGTGGCGTGACGTGGTAATAAATCCAAGACACTTTTCTTCCTGACTGTTTTTGACGTTTAGCTATTGTTAATATTTAACAGAATTTAGAATGGGACGAGATAACGAACGAAAAGAATATTAATTTTGAAATTCGTCAACTCGGCCCATTGGGCCGAGTTTGTTTTGGGACGAGCTGACGCACGAGCCGAGAAAATCTCGCCTTTCTAAGCTGCACCTACTCAAATTTGAAGAATTACGACCATGGCCCAAAGACCCAAAGAGAAATTGACCTTGATTGTTGATTTTCTTTTCGAGGTCACATGATATGACTATCAAAAAAAATAGTATTATAGCAATCAACTAACTTTCGTTAGTCATCGAATCGCTTTCAAATACTGCGTCTGCGACTAGTTCAAGGGTCACAGACATAACACTTTGCAATCATCTTTACTTTTGGATGGGTTATGCTATTATTATTCATTGTTTTCAGTTGTCTTGACGAGCCATCTCTATTGTTCTCACATGTTGTCAAAGATCGAGTTTGAAAATAATGAGTCACCTCTATTCAGTTCATTAAATCATTCATTGTAGATAGACAGTCTCTTTTTTCAATTTTCTTTTTGATATTAATGATCGTTGCGATACTTTTAGACATTACTAGCTTCTGCCCGCGGCTTCGCTCGCGTTAGAAAGAGACAAAAAGTAGCCTATGTTACTCTCCATCCCTTCAACTATCTCCACTTAAAAAATCACGTCAATCCGTCGCTCCGTTTTGCAGTGAAAGAAAGACAAACAGACAGACAGACAGACAGACAGACACACTTTCCGTAAGTAGTGAGCTTTTCAAGTATGGATATTTAGTGATTATAACTTGTTCTTTGTATAGACTTGTAATTAAAACGCTCAAAAACTCTAGGTCATTTCAATGTCAAAAATGAGAGTGAAATATAAGTTTTAATCTCTCCGAAATTCCTTTTCTCGACAGTTAGAACAATTGTCTCCGTGATATTGTTTTTGCACGTATTTATATTTCTGCACGCGACTGTGAGATTGGTTTTTAATTACAATTTTTTGATACCCGTGCTCGTAGAGTTGGGTTTTGAAATTAATTAATTTCATCTGCCCTAAATATAAAGCGTCGTCCTCTGACATTATTTCGTTGTCGAGTGCCATCTATTGCTGTGTCATTGTTGCCTTCATTCGTATTCCTTTATGATGTCAACTGTACAACTGTAAGACCCGGGTCTTGGCTCATTCTTCAAGACACAATGTCCGTAAGCACATCTTATTGTACCCGTCTGATGTCTACAATTGATAAATGGACACTCTCGCTTCCTCCTTCGTTGAGATTGTGAGCCGATGAGATTTACTCTCATTGTTAGCATCGAGTGTCGATTCAAAGATAATGGTGTTTACTACCTTCTACTTTTTTTTCTGTGAAAATGAATCTTCGTTTATCATGAAAATGAACGCTTTTGTTGTTTTTCTTGCTACGTTTTGAAAATAATTTATTTCATTATATTACTTGATTTTTTGTCATGAATCAGATTTCAGATTCAATCTATTCGAGCAGTGATGTTTTTTTATTATTAAATTTTCTATGTTTGATCAAATAAATTTTAACACATTGAACACGTACAAGCTTTTACGCCAGTTTGTGTACACCATCAATTTGTTGCCATATCGATGAAACCAATCAAGCAATTTACAAGGCCGAAAGTCCATCAAATGTCACCCGTACACGAATGTTTAATTGTATTATCTTTACAGCTAACAGCGCGAGTTGATATACAAATGTTATGACACGCTTTACGTTTTAAACGACCAATAAAATGTTTATCATGATAACAATGAAAACTTTATCAGACAAACGAGATAACTTCAATCAGTGTTGCCATCATAATCCTTATTTCCGTAAAATTAAAGGTATAATCAAACAAATGGATGATATCAATGTGACGAGTGTTTGCTTGTACCGTGAAATGAAGCAATTTACCATATGAGCGTGTGTTGAAATAACAAAAAGAAACGATGGAACCGTTACCTCGACTGAATATGTAGAATCTTTGACCGTGGTTTCGCTGTTCGTACCGTTACTAACACTGCGCTTGACCATTCGTATTGTATTGTTCTTGTGACGTATGCCCCAGTGGCATAAGGTAAGCGACCGATGATTTTTTATTTATCACTGGTACTGTTTAGAATACTAATGTTGGTTCTATTATATTATATTACGTATATGTATGTATATTTCTAATAGATGAAATTTTAAAGTACATTATATCAGTTACATTTTTTTTACTAGAATCCCAACAACACTTTTCTTGTAAATGTAATAAAGTTTGTAACAATTTGCATTAAATATTGCGATATTCCAGTGAACTTGTAGTGATATAGTTTAAAAACTACTACCTATTTACAAGTAAACGTATTAAGGTGAGCGTTTACTATGCCGAACACGAAGCGAGCACTGAATGCAGTCATTTGCATAGCCCGAATGTGTTTGCAAGCACGACACAAACATGGCAATATTATAGTTTTCCGTTATAGTCCTATACGAAGAAAATTATTTCTTTATCCATTTTAAACTTGAAATGTAGTTTAACCTTTAACCATTTTATTTTTGAACTTTATTGTTGCTATTTTTAGGATCCAACATAGTGCGGATAGGTTTCATCCTGAGAAAAACTTATTTATGACAGACAGTGATCATTTAGGATTTTTTGTTTTCTATTTTGTAGTATACGGAACCCTTAAAAGATTACAGTTTTTAGACCTTACGTTTCGACTACATTACAAGTATTGAACAGAAAGTATAAATGTGGAAAGTGGGTCACTTGCGAATTCCAAACAAAATTGGGTAGTGATTTGTATAATATAACGTTAGGATCTTTAGTCGATTCAAAAAAGGTTTTGGGTAAACACACATACCTATCTAAAAACTCTTGAGCTAAATATTTGTAAACCAACCCTTTTTTTGGGTAAACTGTAAATATCAAGATAAGAATATTATCTATTAGTTGTCACCCGCAGTTTCACCCACGTCTTTAGAAGTTAGAATAGTCCTTTCGTTTTCTGAGATTTTTCACTTTTCTGCGTAACTTTGTTATTTATTTTTGTTTAACAAATTTTTTTGGCAATGTATTAGGTAATATTAATAAAAGTTAAATATAATCGGTTAAGGGCCCTCGCCCACGGCGACTTTTTGTAGCGATGCAGTCGCGCGTTTAGCAAACGCGCGACCGCATCACTTCTAACGCGTGTTAGTCGCATTTGCAACGTGCTACTGCATCGCGATTGTATCGATACAAACGCGCGACCGCGTCGCGCTACTAACGCATTGTATTTCTGCGTGTCAACTCTGGTTTTACAATGGAAAGCAATTCACAAAACGTCGAATATGACATTCTATAACAACTTTTGAATTTAAGATCATAATTTTTGAGTTGTTTGAATGTTGTTACAATTTGCCACAAAGTAATCTCTGACTCTCAATATTGACGCTGTTTTCGTTGCCTACGCTTCGGCTGCTTACGTAAAAGCAGCACCAAAGACAACGTGACTAATGTTGCCTCAACGGAGTCCATCTTGCAACTGTACTGATCCAAGCTGATCCAAGGTATTTTTGTACCGTAACTGCATCGCGACCGAATCGCGTTTGCATCGCGACCGAATCGCGTTTGCATCGCGACTGAATCTGGTCCCGTGGGCGCGGGCACACAGCTAGCGACTGCTTCGCGTCTGTATCGATGCTACGCGCGAGAGCATCGCGACTGCATCGCTACAAAAAGTCGCCCGTGGGCGAGGGCCCTAAGTGGGAGTTAAAAGTCATTGGGTGACTTATGACATTGTATATTACTCATAATTATATAGGTATCCATTTATACCTAATCACTATTTTCCGAAATATAATATGGCGTCCCAATTTCTCAATACAGGGTATGAGGATGCCGACGAGCAACATAGACGACTAATCCAGGAATAGATTTTATGGGTTTAAACTTCATTCCTAAGCCGTTGGATATTTCGTTTTCTTTTGGTTCGTGCAGTGAAAACACGCTCTAAATGCGAACAAACGCTTCCGTGTCTACTGATATATGTTTACCTTATTTATAGCTTTATTAGGTCAAGAGCCATAGAAGAGAATATACTGAGCTATTTTTACTATGTGAAATGTTTTGTTTTTAGTTAAACTGACATGCTTGTTTTTATTTGACTTTGCTATCAATGGTGAATTTATGACGTTTGGAAAATGGGTTTGCTACGTATAGTTTTGGAAAGAACAAGCTTTCTCCCGGGGCTTCGCCTGAGTAGGTCCAATTTCCAAATATCCTTTTATAGTGGCTACCTACCTTCTAAACAAAGAATCCTCTGTCTTTCTGTCTCATATCTCTAGGACCAGTAGTTTTAGCTGGTGCGTTAATATATCAAAAGTCAGTCAATCTGTTAGTTTACCATTTTATATAACACTTTTAGATTCTTTGTAGTTTTAATGTGAAATTTTATTCCAGAAAATGAGTGATATTTATCGTTGATTGATTTTAAAATAAAGATGATTTATGATGATGATGATCATAATACTAATTTATTCTGAGACCATTGATAAAAAGGTGATGTAAGGAAGAGACAGGTACAACAAAGACTACAACTGAAACGTCATAACAACGATGACATATTTTTTCTTCAAGAAGTGATCCGTACTAAAAGATAAAATATTATGCCCTTACTAAAATAATCACTATGTAAAGTTATGCAATGAATAAAGCCTGTGTAACCATACATTTTTTGACGTATAAACCTGTCATAACTTTAAGCAGCGATTATTAGTAAGGCGCTTAGTAGATAACACGAAGTATTGTAATTAGTTTCTGAATGCAATAAATATTTACAAGTAGGCTCCGTTCACTTGCAACTTTCAACGCTGTAATGAGCCATTTCCTTTGAGCAAACTTAGAAACTATAGCGTCGACGCCATTTGGCGTCGTTTTCTTAAATGATCTTGCTATTGTAGTTTCAGCTTCTTTATAAAAAGTAGACTAGATCTTTTTAAGCTCACAAATGACTGGTAATTATACGTTCCACTATTTTTGCAAACTAGGGTTTCTAAGTATCGCTATGGCCCAAAATCTGCAGTAACTTGTTTACGCTATAACATCTGGAATCCAGTTCTAAAATAGACATTCTTCATTATGTACTCATAGAATCTGATTATCTAGATCTGGTTACTGTTAGTATAGTAAACAAAACTGCTTTTGTATAATTTAAACACTGAAATACCAAAAGGCCACCTGCTTTACCTTGGCCTTAAATAAATTCTCATCTCTGCCCTAAATTGTTGTATAGGTACAGTTTTAATACAAAATTTTAATAAAGAACCAGTTGAGTAAACAAAATGTACATAAATTAATTTGCGAGCCAATTTCAATGCTCTGTTAACTAATTACATTGTAATCATAGGTAACTAAATGTAAACTACTATTAAAGGCAATTTACCTAATGAATGTAACGACATTGATTGATACATAACACTAGCTTTTACCATTTTATGATCTAATTTTTTTTGTGTAGCAAGGTGTACGCCATATTCGATTAAATAATTTATGACTGCGTAAGTTAGACTTTATTGCTATGTTAAAAAAAAAACGGTGCTTAATCTCTGTTACAGTTATTCAACTTAATTAATTCGTGTTTTAAAGTTCTTCACCATTTCTAAATGGTTGTTTCGCTATGTCTGTTCATTAATGAAAATCTTAGATTTATTCAAGCGTAAAATATTTGGTCTAAAATAAATTAAATTGTTTTATAAGCAAGAAAAAAATATTGTAGGTACTTACTACTCTTACACGTCAAATTTTGAAAACTTGTTTTCAGTTAAATAATGCCGAACCAAAGTCGGATCGGGATCATTGGATGGAAGACCTACAGAAATATATGGCTTACCTATTCAAAAAATTAAAAATCGCAACATCTAATTTGATACAGTTATATTCAGCAAAAACATTGTAAGGCTGGTAAATATTCGTGTCAATACTCCGAGTATTAAAAACGTTAAAAATTGTTTTTGTGACATACCTACTTGTGTGGTAAATTAATGAACTAACATTTTTAGGCCTTAGCTAGTCAATACATCTTTTCGGCCATTCTCCGATAAGCAAATTTTAAGTGTCCGGGCTTGAATAATCCGTACTTATATCATATTCAATCTTCCAATATTTTTTATATGTTAGATAGCATCCCTATCTAGCCATAAACAAAAACACAGGCTTCTGTTTTAAGTATTTAAGACTAAATTAATTTAATCTAAGTTCAAAAACCTCTGTTCTCTAATTACCGTAACGTGTCCGCACACTATCTTAATGTTAAAACTTACTTGTAATTTTTATGACTTACAGATTTACTTTGATCTATTCAACATTTTAAATGGTGTTAAACAACGTGTATCGCATAGTAAAATATCGGCTCACTAGAACCAGTCTATAAATAATTATCATTAAATTATCGGATGTCCGATGGAAAGTTATAATTACCGTAACATATTCTGTTCTCGAGTGCACACCCCTAAAAAACAGTATTTGGCACATCACTTCCACACGCGTCTCGTCTCCTCAATGTGTACCGCGAAACATCAGCAGTTGCACGTCTCTAACGTTAGTGTACCGCTAATAAAGCACTCTAGTATATAATTACCGTAACCTTGGTTACAAACTTTTCTAATTACCGTTTTGCATTATATAAATTTGATTTTTTAAGTTAGACCCAAGTTGATCATGTAAATCGAGGCAGTACTTTGGCCTCCGTACGTTGTAATAAGCTAGTATTTGCATATTTTGTTGGTTTCCGAAATTTTTAAGAAAATCTATCGTTTTCTAATTACCGTATACTAATTACCGTATGTTTATAATTACCGTTGTATGAAAAATTAATTCTTATTTACTAACTGTAGCCTCAAAATAGATGGGTACAGAAGTCAATCTACATGCAAAGCGCGCTTGAGCATCACCCGCGATAATCAGTGATGAGTTGATGAGACTGTATATTTCCCGCGGATATGTGGAGGACAAGGTTTTCTTAATGCTAAGTCTCTTCACAATCGCGAGACATACAACCTCCGGGAATATTTCCTTAAAGCTGACGTGGTTCCCCACGTCAGCACCAAGAATCCGAGATGTGGTCACTGTGATCAAGAACCTCACTCCTCTCTCCTTAGCTAAAGAGAACTGGCGCAAACTTGTAGTGCTTGAGACAAAGGATCGTGAGGAAATATTGCAGAGTAAGGCGCTACACGGGCGGTTTTTCCGGGCCCTGCATGGGTCCGATGTAGACTTTTTAGTGTCCGTTTTGTAGCTTCAATTTGGTGACCTATTTGGGGAAACCGAAGGTTTTGTCTGTACAATTATGGATGAGGTTATCATGACGAACAATTATCGGGGATTTATTGTGAAAGATGGTTGACTTATGTCGGGCGTGTCACCTGCCGGGAGAACGATTCGACACATTATCTCTGATTGTTCTCGTCTTGCTAACAAAGAAGACTTGAATGGGCACAACCTAGTAGCCAGGATTATCAATCAGCAACTTGCTCTGAGATATGGCCTCGTAGAATCTGAAGATGGCAATTCATCATCACTGAAAGGACTGTTGTAGCAAACAAGCCTGATATAGTGGTGGTGGATCGATTGGAGCGGCGCGCAATGCTCGTTGACGTTACGGTTCCGCGTGACGAGAACCTTGTGAAGACCAAGAAAGATAATAAAAATTAAGTATTGGCTCGCGAGATTGTTGACGTGTTGAATGTGGACTCAACGGTCGATGTGCCGATAGTTGTTTCTGCCAATGGTTTAATAGCCAAGAGTCTCGACCAACATCTAAGGAGGCTCTCGTTAGATGGCTGAATCTAGGGCTTCATTCAGAAGCTTTTGGACACGGCTCGCATCTTTAGGAAGTTCCTCTCTCTTGAGCCCTGATCACCGGTAGCTGGGACCCTGTTCCCGGTGCCGGTGGGCTAGTGTTTTTTTATATTTTTACATGGTTTTGTTTTTGTATCATTATTTAAAAATGTAAATAATGTGTATGAAAATAAATAAATGGAAATAAAAATTATACTAGCTATTTACCCGCGGCTTAACTCCTAGTATACCCTACTCTAGCCTACACTACTCTGTCCCACTCTACTCAACTCTAACCTACACTACCCTAAAGTACCCTAATTTTTACTTTTTTTCATAAGAATCTTCTCCAAACATTAATAATTTTATAATCATATTTTATTTCAGACGTAAAAATATCCATAGAGTGTTAGTAATACATTGAATCTTAGGAACTAACAAATAACAAACACAACAAAGAATTAGTGAAATCGGTCCATAGATGACAAAGGGAAATAGGGATTCATTTTATATAAATAGATTTATACAAATTATTAATGTGTGTTATTTTTATTATACTATATCACATTTTACTTAAAATTGACAGTGTTTTCTAATTACCGTGGCATTAGATATTAAACTTTTCTAATTACCGTACACATAATTTTTTTAAGTCTCAATAACTAGAAAACTACCAGTAATTAAAACATGCCTCATTAATTATTGAATTCGTATTTTTTATTAGTTTCATATTTTAATGAGTTTAAGTTAAATCAGTGAAAAATAAAAATCTCTACGGTAATTAGGCAAATAACGCCGAATCGGAGAATGACCGTTTTATCCTCCTATCCTACTCGTAATAATTGACATGACACTACCACTTCTAGTATGTATAGGTACAGTATTACCTCATCTGTATGCGGTAATTATCTTCACGGGATACGTACACCGCATACAACTTAAGATCATCTGACACATGCATAACAAGACAACAATTGATTGATTATAGAGACAGTACGATTACATGTCTCAAATAGGCACAACAAAGTGCGGTAGCCAATAACGTAATCACAAAGCTTGTAAACAATCCAAACAATATGTCAGGTGTACAATTTCTCGCCACCGAATAATTGTTCAAATAGCTAACATAATTGCTAGTTGTTACCACTGACTTGTAATAGTTATTGAACATGTAGAACTAGAACATTTGTTTCCAGTACAATCCATGTTTTTAGAACTTGAACTTAATATAGCGGTTACAAAATTATCTAATAGTGTAACTGTATATGTAATACCAAATCATGTGCCTGCAGCGTTTGCCAAGGCCGCTGCCATTGACCGTCGCTCTAGTCTTGTTATTCTCATTAATAAACATTTTACATTCATTGTAATATTGTTAGAACCGGTTTACAAAACTGTGCCGGATGATTTCCAAGAGTCCCACTTCTAGCTTTTGTATTTACAAAACGATTTTCAAAAAGTACGTTCTTTTAAATGTAGGACAGTTAATTAATTCCGACGTTTAGAGATTTATGGTACATGTATGAATATGGTAATTGTTGACGATTTCGTGTGGGCAGCTTTGGAATGTTGCTTAAAGCTTCTAGTTATAAACCGTTCCATATTGACCTCGCGTTGCATTCATATAAGTCGAACGGACGATGAGGAAAAATATGCAGAAGGGTCAACTAGAAATAAGATTGATGCAATAGTTTACAACAGCGACGAAGGTGTCTAGACAAAGCGACATGCATTACAAAAGAAAACAATAATAAAAGATAATCACATTCTTAACGCATGACTGGTAATATTTTTAACGTTATTATCAGGCCTATAAACACGTCGTAAATCTCGACAGATCTGATCCTTATCGTAACCCTTTAAGGTTTATTGTCCGTTGAACAGTCTCAGATCGGGTCATCGCTGGAGGCTCCGGAACCGTTCCAGACGGCATTCTCGACTTTATAAATGTCACATTAGTGTTTTATTTTTTTCTTTTTCTGTACGTCATTTGTAAACCTAATTGGAATTAAATACCTATCGTTTAAGACTGTGTTTGTAGTTAATTTTAATACAATTTATTTTTCAATACAATTTATTATTAGAATTAATATAATAAGTGAATGTAGTTGTTTTTTTAAACATTCACAAATTGACACGAATACTGATATTAATATACACCACGAGGAGATAGTATTGATATAAGATATTAAGCATTGAGAAAAATAATGATTGTTAAAATATGCATGATAAAATACACGCAAAATAGAAAAAAGAAAGAAAAAAAATACTTAAACCAGTTTTTACAGGTATCTTATCGTGTGAATTAAACGAAGCATAATTTGGCAATGTACAAGCTCTTCATTATACAAAAACCGAGTCTACTGAATAAACCGGCTAGATACTGTTGCGGCTAATGAATTAATGAGTTTCTTTTCAAGTTTGCCTCGCAACTGTATTGGGAAACCTGTTAAATATACGTTACCGTTACGTGTATCGTCAACGGAGGCATCTCGTATAATGTACGCTTTATTGGATTAGGCGGCACGGCCATTGACATAGGCTCTGTTAGGATCAGTTCCGTTACATCTAATATGTCCGTCAACCTTCAGTTCTCCAATATCATGTGGTACAGTCCTATGTTTATTATCACCAATAGAGTTTTATAATTTCTAGGTAGCATCATTAATCTTACCTAAATTCAAAAAAATCTATTGATTTTGTTTTCATGGAGTTTCTTGCCTGTTTTTCTCCATAGGAACATGTCGTTTGGCACGAGCAAGTATTTTCAATTTCGAACTTACTTAGTCCCTGATAATTCGGCAATATTATTATCAGTGAATAGTTTAGTTGAAGTATTTCTATTCATTTAGAATTCTTTGAAGTATTTAAATGGATTCGTTTAAGAAATTGACGATGTTTTTAGCCTCATTGCTTTTAGTTTCTTAATCAATTTTGATGTGTGTTTCACGTGGAAAATTGCTATTCGCTATTATCGTTAGAAATGTTTAAATATTCATAGAGGTTGTTAACTTCAATTATTCTGTTTCCCTTACCAGTGATAGTGTTCTATAACTCTGTGTTGGAAAGACGTGTAATTTCAAAGCGTTTATTTATTTTAATTCTGTCGGTATGTACTTGTGATATCCAATATTTTAAAATAATTGTGCACATCTGTTTCATCATTCTATGTTCTGTTTCATATAAAGCATTTTATTTATATCTCATAAATTTTGAAATCTATATTCTTTGTTGCATACACTGATTAAATTCAAACATTTACGACATCATCGACATAAAGTTGTTTCCAGTTAGCATGTATCTCATCTGGCCTTCAGTTAACTCTGCTGCCTCCATATTTCCATTCCTTTCCATACTTACTAACTGACATGACTTCATCACTTTATCGCTTTTTAATATATGATTACACTTGCAGATTTACTTGGGCAATCAAATCCAATTGGGTATTCGCAACAACAGTTGAGAGATATTTTCGTTGAAGTTGAATTATGATGAATGTATTCATTGTGTTGAGTGTGCACTTATTACGTTGAGCCTTTTGTTCAGGGGAAATTATCGCGTTGCGTAATACCCATTGTGGTGTTTGTGCGTGCCGATTACAGCTGTTCGATTCTTTGCATTTTTGAATGCGGAATTCGATTGATATTGTCGTAATGCACATTTTAGTGCGTCTTATTTTGCAGCTTATAGGTTTAGTGAATTTAGATAATGTTTCTCCTTTCAACGTCATTTATTAATGGTCAACTTAATTGTATTAATTTTTTTTAATTTAATTGCTACATCACTGGTTACATTCTATTAATTTGAAATTCGGTACAGTGCGATTGTGGCTGGTTAGCCTTAGTTCCACCGAAGGCTAGAGAATGTTATTTCACCTATATCTTACTTCACCTAAATTTACTGATGCAGATTTTTACACCGGTGTATGCTATCATTGCATATCCAACGTAATAATATGTGCACAGAATATTTATCATTACTCTTTTAAATAAACATAACATACATTTGTATGTTACAAGGCTTTCAGCATCTGTCATATTGATAAGCGTGGAATCAGGTGAGAGCCTAAACTAACGTCTACACATTAGTCATGAGCCTACATAAATCAACAGCTAACGACATTTTCATGTAACTGTCACTTGCAAGAACATTTTGTTATAGGTCTGTATAAATTATAATAATATGTGATGTATATTTCTTTAATTATTGTGTACGTGTGATATTTTATGTGTGGATACACTTGTTTTGAGATACTATACGTACATTATTGAGTTAAATGATATGTAGAATTTAAATGACTTAAGTATAAATTATGGTGGAGGCTAAATTCAAGTTGCTTTTTAATTCAGCCCGTGTTCTGCTTACCTACTAAAGGATACCGACTTCTGTTCTTATAGTTATATAACTTGTATGCTATTTAAAGTATTTTTTATCATAATTTTAAATTCAGTTATTTCGGAGACTCATATACTCATTTGTAAGACGAGACATCAGACAGACAAGCGCACGAGTCCTAATCCTGACACGGTGCCGCGTTTCATTTAGACGTACAGAACCCTTAAAATGATCAATGATTCCAAAAACAAAGTTTCTTATTTTATACACTAGATTTTATTACATGCTATATAAAAGTAATACACCTTGTATATGAAAACACGGTTCATGCTCTCATAATTTTCGGGTTTATAAGGCACATTAATTTCTGGGGTCATATAAAACACTTGGACCCATTTAATGTTTTACGTGACTAAATGAGAAACTACAATAAGGTATTTCAAGCGAAGTAATGGCGAAACTTGCCTAAATAATGTTGAGAAGCTAACATAACTATTGTACGAACTGTGTGAAGAAAATGACGAGTTCTTGTGAATTTATATTTAGTTCCGTCGGCTCGTTAAGTTGGGTTGTTGATTGACAATGATTTACTGTACGGTTGGACGATTAAAGGAATTCTTGCTATTGAATTCTGATCCGAATTGAATAGGTCTTTTTCGCATTCTTGAGTATTAAAGATCGCATTTGCTGTAAGTGTAAGGTGGAGTGTGTTTTAAACACGCTAATTCCTTTACTGTTTAGTTTAGTTCAGTTTAAAAAGTTTAGGAATATCTTGTCAATCGCAGTGGCTTTACAAACATATTTTTATAAGTTCACGTTTATAAACCTATGGTTTATACAAATATTGGTCTTGTGGACAGCAAACTCGTGACGCAGCACAGTATTCGACTGTGAAACCATTACGTCAACCGTGCCGACTATATGTTCTGACTTCTGAGACTGTGTCAAATAAACGTTGCTTATGCCCGGTACATACACTAGCGATTTACCGCTACGATTTAACAGCACAGTTAAATTGTGCAGTTTGATCGACGTGTGGGCGAAGATCAACGCAGATATCATGGTCGTGTGGAACTGTGGACGCCCTATGGGTGTTCGATAAACGGCAAAACTGCGCAGTCAAATAGTAGCGATAAATCGTTGTGTACCAAGCATTAGCTAGAGTTCTTGTCACTCTCGCTCACCTGTCATACTACGATTATTAGATAGAGACGGATAGTTAAGTCAAAGTGCGTGCTAAGTAATCTTAATTTATATCAGCCTGAAAATTTCATGAAAGAATCGCCCAAAATCACCTTTGATTCCCAAGTTCATTTGCAATATTATACTAGCCAAAACTGGACTTTGATGAGGCAGTTTTAAGGTTGTGTTTTTAATTTGCATCTAAATACCGGAGCAAACAATGAATATTTAATTTCAAAGGGTCGCTTACACAACACGTTACGCCTGAGGACAGAAAATCATGTTTCCGATTTTGCATGCATTTTCACTGAAATTAAATATTTGACATGCTTTAGAATATTACGTTAATTTCACTGACTTGTCTGTCTTTTATTTAGTACCTAATTCTCATTTCATTAACGTGCTTATTATGTTACACAGTAGACACTTATACCCTTACTAATAATCACTGTGTAAAGTTATGCAATGAATAAAGCCTGTGTAACCATACATTTTTTGACGTATAAACCTGTCATAACTTTATGCAGCGTTTATTAGTAAGGCGCTTATATTACAAAAATAAAATCTTGAAAAACTACACTATTGTAGATATACTAACGTAACAATTCTGACGAACCGTGTCCAACTTGAAAACTGTAACTCTGTCTAAGTGCATTTCAAGACAATTCTAACTTACCCAAACACGACTACAATACATTGTTCCGTTATAGAGGTCCAGTGTTTCCTTTTCGTCTCCAACATCAGATGAGTTTGATTCTGAAACTTCGATCAAAACCCGTAATAGTATCATTTATATTAATTCAGTTTTAGTCTTTAACTTAGTAAAAAGAAGAATAAATAATGTCCATTATAGGTTGTTTTCTAATACTTCGTATCGTTCCAATAGTTGTAGAGTATACTTCTCAACTGGGTTTTTATCTCTTTAAATTAAAGGAGATAAGACTTTATTGTAGGCATGTTGTTCGTAACGTCAAGGCCTCCATAGACGCTTTAATATATACGAAATGACTCCATTTGACTCCTCTAAATTCTCTCTTTCTTTCCTTCCTATTTCCTCCTTCGCCGATGTCATAAAAATCTTCATATGGTCATGTAGACACATGGGATAAATTAATAAGGTTTTCTTTTAGCTGGGTCGCACTTGGATAAAATTAACTTCTGTTGGTTAAGACAATTGCGCCTGAAATAGCTCGCTGCCTCCGGCTTGGGCTAAATTATTTTGTTCCTGTAATTCAGCTGTGCAGTATTTTCTTTCCTGAAAAGAGTAATGAGCTCTAATAAAACTTTATAAACTGTAGGAAATGAGGTGTTTATTTTCATGTTGAAGGTGCATTTTAGACTCGCAATTAACATTATTTAGTTAATCTACTTTGTTGTTTTATCTTTGTGTTTTGCACATAACTTACTTGTTAGGTGAAGCTTTGAATTGCTTTTCTTGTCGGATTCCTAACTTTTACTTTTGCTTACGTTACGTCCGTCTTATCTAAGAATTGTAATGGCAGAATAATGTATAGAAAGTTCCAAAATTGACCGAGTACACATAAATCTCGTTCTAATCGAATGGACCTTTCCCCGCCCGTTCGGAAAGTGAATCCCTCCGTATCGGTTGCTATCTGTTAACCTTCCGCTCTTTCCGTGTCCGCCCGTTTATGTTGTCGTGCGATCATCTGCACTGATTCACCCTTGCCGTCCTTGTCTGTACATTGCTCTAAAAGTACAGGTGAAATCATAAATGATTTATCCTGTTCAATTAATTTTCGATTACATGAACAATTTAGTTCGCAAAATTATAGCGCCTTTAAAACAAAGTACCTATTTGTTTTTCTTCAAACAGTAGATTAGTATAATCCGCTCAGTAAGCGAATAAAACTTTTTAATATCCAGTAAATCCTTGAGGAATATTTGACAGCACAAAGTAAAATTATTTAATAAGTCTAATCCGAATGGCTTTTATGCGTAATTAAAACAAGTAATAAATGTTAATAATGTCGAAAAGTTTTAGCTTTCCCTAGTTTATTACCTTCGTTCCCTGCGGAGGATTCAAGTTTCTACGACACAGGGACAGGTACAGCTATGAAGAATACAAATTAATTATACCTATCATTTTAGTAGGAAATGTTATGTACTTATCGAATTGAAAAGAAGTTCCAACTGTTTGAATATGAAGGTCAAAGAGCAAAGGCTGTTTTCGGCAGTGCGGCAAATTGTAGGTCAGGGTTAGCAAAAGATCCGTCCGTTCATTTTTACACATTCATTTTTGTTATTTTGTGGCTATTTTAAGCTTGTTTATTTGCTTTTATACTGCTAAATGGGTTGGTTTCCTTGTTTACCCTTTTTTAAGTTTTACGTCACAAATATTTTTTGATCGTATATTCAATATCCACCTTACTTGTATATGACAATTAACTCATTCCACTTAACCCCCAAGAGACTACACAACACTTATTGTTTACTAAACATAAGGAACTCAAAGAAAATATCTCCAATAAAATAATAACCACGATTCAAACAGCCACAATAATTGCTACAAGTCCACAATATCATCTAACACTTTCGTCATCGCTCGTACTTTCCATGACATTAAGCCGGGGACACAATCACGCGGCGGACCGACTAGCGAAAGCATCGCACACTTTCACCGCTACCTGCGACCTTTGACAGCTAAAGGGGTTCGTCTGGTTCCGACGATCGATCGGCCGCGGAGGTCGACGTGAGAACTGTGTGATCTATGCATTAGCACTTTAACCGAACGAAATGTCATTTCATAAAGTAGTGGACGCTACATAGCGAAAGTCTGTAGGCAGGTAGTAGTCTTCGGCGAGTTCTGTAGGTAATGTGACGTAGGTTCATAGGTTAGCCATTACTAACAGATACCGTGGCAGATGAAAGTGAAATTTATTCCAAGACCAAGTTTATTTATAGCGTTGAGAATTTTTAGGTCGTCGCGGAAGATAAATTTTCTTTTCAAAGAAGTTGCGTGTTTTACTAATGTTGTATACCCCTTGGTAATAAGAAAACAATATAGCAGCCAAAACAAAGCGCAAACAACTGAGGTAGATATTAAAAAAAAAACAAATTAATGTCAATTCAATTAAGTGGTAATCACACAGAAAGTCTCCAATTACGCTGACGTGAATATTACGATATTTGGTAACGGATAATATCTTGACTAAAAGATTGAATCAACCTGTATTCAATATGTGACCCAGTTCAAAACGAGGTTGGATTGCTCCTTCTGATACAGGTCAATGAAATTATAATGTTTTTCCTTAAAACGAAAATATTTATATACTACAATGGGTATTAGGATCCATTTTGAATTTCGAAAACTGTAGGTTTTTTTAAATAAAAATAATACCAACCTAATACTGGACATACAATAAACTATACTGGATGCAAGACCTTTTATAGAGAAGGCAGGAGAATAAATCACCGCGCTTGCTTAAGGTGCGTCGGCAAATTCAGACATACATCACTTATAGGTCCAGATTTTCGCACAATGCTTATCCTCCACCTTTATCTGTAAAGTCCAAGATATACTTCAGAAAGTATATAATATGAATCACTTAAATGAGAGGCCTTAACCACTGAGTCATCACGAAATGCTGATCATTATTTTATTATACGCCATATTTCCTATGAAACCTAAAATACAATACCAAAGCCTATCTTCGACAGTAGTTTTGTAAACGTAGAAAAGAATCAATCTACATTCTTTTATGAACCAGCAATTAATAATACCTGACTACTATTGACCCAATTTTACACCCTTCGAGTCGAACTTGGCCCTGCTTAATAAAAAAGTTTTTATCGATTCTGATAAAAACTTTTTTTATCTGTAGCCCTAATCTCGATTGTCAGAACCGTTATATTAAATGACACGTTACGTCACAAAAACTTTTGAAATGTCAACACATCTTCCATTGGTTTTACGAAAGCTTTTAAGTAATATTTTGTAACATTATTGATGGTGCTTTGTACTGTTTCTAATATCGTGATTTGGATAATCGTTAACTGGTATTATGTAAAAGAATTTTGTCGTTGCGTGCCTGGTGTAAAAGACTGGAGTCACTTTTGTAGAAATAAAACCATTATTTTCACGCATCAATTTGTTACGGGAGATTGTTAATAGAAGTTTTTATGAATGAAAAAACTGGTTATAATAACTTTGATGAAAGTAACTGAGTGTAGTGGATTGTGGTGAGGAATTCATGCGGTCTTTATCACGAGTAGTTTATATATATTTATAGATTTTTCCCGCAATTTTATGTTTTTTATAGTTGGTTATCCTGGAGAAAAGCAACCTTTTAACCTTTCAACGACCAAGCGTCAGCCGGCTGTCTTTCTATTGTGTCTCGAATCACGTGTGTTCGAAGGGTTGAATAAAAATAGCCTAAGTCTTATTCTATCTTTAAGTTCAAGGATACTCCATACCAAAGTTCATCAAAATAGCTTCAGCGCTTTAACCGTGTAACATACTGACATAGTCTTCTCTCTTTTCGCATCCATAAAAAATATTATAAATGCGAAAATAACTCGGCCTGTCTATGTATCTGTTACGCTTTAACGGCGGATTTGCAGGCAAAACCAAGTTTATAATATTTGTATGGGTGAGCTTTTGCCCGTGACTTGATCCGCGTGAATCAATAAATAAATAAATAAATATCTTCGGACAACTCACACACGGTTATCTGATCCCAAGCTGAGCAGAGCTGGTGTTATGGTAACCAGACAACTGATATACATACTTATATAATTTTTAAATACATACATATTATAGATAAATTACACCCAGACACAGAACAAACCATCATGCTCATCACACAAAGTTTGTCCTGGTGGGAATCGAACCCACGACCTCCGTTATAGCAGTCAGGGTCACTGATCACTAGACCAACAGGCCCGTCGAATGTCGATTACCTACCGCAGATGCATACAAAGTCAAAATAGAAAACAAATAAAGTGGTTTATGTCCTAGTACTAGCAGTGAAAGCGCGACAGACAGACAGAATTACTTTTGCATTTTTAACGCCCCCAGCTTCGCACGTGTGATACTATCTTGATTTCTATCATTAAATCTTCGTTATGAATCACTCTGTTTAGCGAAAACCGCATGAAAAATTGTTCAGTAGTTTTTTTAAACACGTGATTCGAGACACAATAGAAAGACAGTAGCAGCCCGACAGCCGGCTGTCGCTTGGTCATTGAAAGGTTAACGCCAACGAACAGGCATACGCAAAGGACTTTGTTTTATGATATATTATAATGTAAGAATTAGTATGTACTAGTACCGACACATCTGATATTTAGCGAAGTCAATGAACACTTTGAAACGAACGAATATGTATCGTGCGTGATCTAAGCCCTTTATAGATCTAATCGTGGGCCGTCGGAAACGAACATTGCTAGTACAACTGTACCGCCTGTAAGCTTCAATTTATTTACCGAGTAGTTCCAAGAATGTCGTGCATGAAATTGTTTTTGCGAGAATAGCAACACCTTGGGTTCATTAATTTTCAATTCGGTGTTGCCATAAAATAATAACTTCAACACCACTTTAATTGGTGCCATTATACTTTTTTCTAATTTACGCGGTTGTATGTTTTGTGGTGGCGTGTTTTCATGGTTTACACAAAAATTGGTTATCATAGAAAGGACAGAACTGAAATTGGAAATGGTATGCTTTAAATAGACAAATCTAAACTTAAATTGATGATGATAGCTGTTGTTTCCTCTTTCATTAATCTAGGTTTTGATATTATTATTAACATCACACCACGCTAATTAAAACCACTTTTAATTAGCCCTGTAAACCCGATCAAATACGAATGAAAATGTTTAATCATTTTTTTTTTTTTGGTGAGTGGGAAATCATCCAATGACTGCTCCCGTCCTGGGTGCGACGGGAGGGCGTGTCAGACTCTTACTGACTAAAACCCACTCATGTTCCTTCGATTGCCCTTTATGTTCCAGGGTCACGGTAACCACTATAAACATTCCGCAACCCTGGAAAATGTTTAATCATAATGTTAGTAACTTTGAAATCAATGAATGAATAGTTGATTGAATTTGGCTTGTGCATAGAATCGCGTTTTGACACTTTACGAGCTAAGTATATCAAATGATTGGTAATACGGTGACAATATTTTATGAACCACTTCCTATCCTTATTTTACCTCTCTGGGGTTGGAATTTTCAAAATTCATTTCTTAGTAGTTACTTATCTACTCTTCACAATGAACACACCCCACAAGATTCATGTCTCTAGGACCAGCGGTTTGGGCTGTGCGTTGATATATCAACAGTCAGTCAGTAATATAGTAGTTTTACTATGCGCAAATCAACTGTTTTTCTTTCTTCCTTTCTTTTACCCACAACTACAAGAAGAAAAAAATATATTCATGGTAGGACGAGTCGAATAAATAGAACAAATTGCTAGGATTGAATTTCAAGATGTTATCTGAACTATAATGTTCCAGTGTTGCACAAAGGTCTCCTTTGTACTTGCTTCCCGGTTCAGCGCTTCTTACGGTCATTCCTTAGGTGTCAAGTTTTAGTACAATGAATTGTTGCGTTTGTATTGCTGCTTTGAAACCATCACCTCACTTAATTATGTCAGATCGGTACAATTAAGGTCAAATTTACCTGACTGAAATAGGTCTGAAATCGCCAATCTGCCTTGAGCTCTGTCGCAATCGTGGTGATCAATGGTCGTGTCATTTCTGTATGAGGAATTGAGGAGAGGTTGCCCTGCAGTGCAACTGAGTAATAGGACCACTATGTGGACTAACTGGCTCGGTTTTTAAGCCTGACTTTATAAAATACTTGCGACTATCAAATTTTAAATTATAATGTAAAATCAAAAGAAAAAAATATGACGACAGCTATTGAAGAGTCCAATCCAAGAGAAGTCTTGGTGTTTTTCTTAATCTTTTAATATCTGTCAGACTGTACCTAATTGACTTATAGGTATGCCACTGTTACTAACATGTTTGCCACAACAAAGCTTTATTGAGAATATTTATTGATAATGAACTGGTGCACAACACAATAGAGTTTTAAATTGAGTGCAAAACAATAAATACTCTTGAACTTCACCATTCATGCAATTTTCAACCATATTCAAGACGTCTCTTAATCCTTTATCAATCAACAAATCTGAATCTTCGAGCAGTGCTTTTCTGCCATTATTCTTCCTTACCTGCACGTGTATTCACGATGATGTGTCTTTGTTTCAGGTGAGCACTTGCGTAATTACGCCCACGTTACGTGTCCGTCGAGACATCTCGCAAAGGTAACGTGCCACTTTCACCGGGAACTTCCTCTAACTTTATTATACGAACGCTAAAAGGCAGGGTTACGCTTTGGAGACCATCTCTCTCTGTAGACGTAATTACTGACTAATTTTGGTAATTGAAGTGCATATCGAGTGAGTGAAGTACGGGATGACAGAAGGGGTCGTGAGTGGGCTTTAGGCGCCCATTACACGGTAGCTTTTGCTGACAGTTTTACCGCAGTCTAGAATTGTGACTGACCGTCTGATATGATTTACTGACGGTTGCTTGACAGTGACTGACGAATCATTGTCATGCAAACCAAACCATAATCTTTTCGCCCTTTGTGACCTTTGACAGAATTGATTGACGAAAACTTACCTTGTAATAACGTTTCATGTAGGATTAGGCAAATACCCTACTTTGTAGTCTGCACTTCAGAGTAGTGCAATTTCAACTTGGTACTGGTACCACAGCATTCATCCAACGGATCGCTATACTTCATGTAATGTTTATAAAATAATGGGTATTTCCGAAACAAATTATCACTCAAAATCTGTAATGCTAATTTGTCGTTAATTTATGTGATAGTTAATTTGTATCAAAGCTTTATTTAACAAATTGCTTTATCACCAGAAAACAATCATGTAAATCGTCAGATTTAAATGCAGCAGCGTCATTAAAATCACTGATACAACTGAACAAATTATAAGCTTTATAACAGTTACCAAATTCGCACTAGCGTTTAATAATACCTTTAATTATTGCTCAAAAACACACAAATGATAACGCGATGTCGCTAGTTGAAACAGTAAATTTTATTTGTAGCGATAAATTTAACGCGTCTGTTGTTTGGTTGCCAAACAAATTAATAAATTAATATCGAATTTAATGCTATGGACGGTAGGCGCCGAACGTAATAAATTCAACGAAAATCCGTAGACCGTGCTATGGAACACAACACGGCCTTTCAAAATGAAAAATTATTTCAATTTTGATGATATCTTACTAAAACTCTTCGCGTATAATAACTTTCAGTAGCGTAGGAATTTTGAAATGTGTTCAATTGAGTTCGAAGAAGAATGACATTTAGTGACTTTTGTATGAAGGCTACAATATATGTTGACCTTTTAGAGTACAGTAGATTAATTTGAGTTAAAATTGATTTTTGTATTATCTACTACAGAATGTTATTAAGGACATTCTACCGACAGCGCGCGCATAAATACCAAACGCAGTTTTTCAAGCTAAGGTCTCAAGAGAAACCATGCCTCTGTGCTAGTATATTAGTCCGTGTTCCGACTTCCGAGGATTACTTGCTGCCGACTAGGAGCTCTTCTCACACTCGTACGCTTTAAGTAATATTTATTCAACCCGGTCTTCGGTCAGGATAAATACACATTGCTTAAAACGTACTTAGACTTAAGTATCTTCATATCTTGTCTTATTTTGGCAGTTGTGCGACGGAAGCAGTATTATTCCTTAGATTTGCGTAGCAAAAATTATTTATCTCGGTCTTAGATGGAGTTAAATAAACTTGGCACATACTATTGCTTAGCTATTCTCCATGTCTAAAGGCCTTAACATACTAGCGGATTGCAAGCGTCCTCAAAGCTAAGCGGGCGCGCAACGAACCCGCCGCACACACGCAGTAAATTCGTAGTCGCAGCTTAACCGCGTAGCGTTCGCGACGCATTAGCTGCTCGTCCCGACTCGCAGCCGCTCGAAAACCGCTAGTGCGATGAGGCCCTTATTTTACATTATAGTTGGAATGTGACATGAACTTCGCTTAGCCAAAATACTTGGCATACACCGTCTATTTATTTTATCTCATTATCTCTATTTACCAAATACCAAAATATGTTGACTATTTTTGAATGGCCCGGTTCCCTTGAAAGATTCGTTGCTTTTGGCTTAATTTCACTAGTTAGAAATTTTTAGAGCATTAAATAATTCTGTACGGCCAAACTATGCATCTGATTAAATCAAAATCCAAGCCAACACGGTTGAAACACTGGCGATAATTTTAATAATATTTTTACTTTTATTTACGCGAAAGTTTGTAATGTTTAATGAGTGGATGGATGGATGTTTGTAGGTATTAATAAACGATTGATAATACTATAACATTTTATTACAGCCATTTTTGTTACTTTTAACAATGCTTTCTGTAATATATACTAGATAATTTACTGTTCATTATCGAAACATTCACCGTTTGGCCACAATGTGAAAACAATTACCATAGAATTCGTGGTACCATTAAACGTTATTAATAATTTAATATAATACTAGCTTTTGCCCGCGGCTTCGCTCGCATAAGAAAGAGACAAAAAGCAGCCTATGTTACTCTCCATCCCTTCAACTATCTTCACTTAAAAAATCACGTCAACTCGTCGCTCCGTTTTGGCGTGAAATAAAGACAGACAGACAGACAGACACACTTTCTCATTTATAATATTAGTATGGATATTATTGAAACTGTACCTATTTGCGATATCAAAATGTGCAAAATCAATTTATATTAGTCATCCATGATACACGTTTATGTACTGCGGTTGCACGATTAATTTGGACTTAAAAGGAGACAATTTTTTTTGGTCCCACTATTAAACGGTTACGTTTATTAATAATTTTACGCATGAAACAAGTCATCACCTTATTATAACTAACCCACTAAAAATTATATAGATATCTAACGGGAATAATGAAATAATAGTAAAAAACTATTACGGAAAAATGCTTGTTTAGGAGCGTTTTTACATTTATTTCAACGTGAATTTAAATATATTATGTGAAACGAAACGTACCTAATTAACATTCCGTTGTAGATGCTCTGTGGTACAGTTTCAATCAGTTTGACACTGACAGACTACATTATTAAGCTAAGTTCATACGACCGCGCGAAACCGCTCTGTACCACTAACCGCGCGGTACAACACCAAAGTAAGCAGCAATTATCGTAGACATTACCGCGCGTTCTACGTTCGTTGAAAAGCATTCTTGCATCCTATTTTAAGTGAAAGACTTTCATTTAAAATAGGATGCAAGAAAGCTTTTTTATTGTCTTTGTCATTTTCTGCGACGACTCAGCCTTCGGTATAAAATCCATAAGCAAATTGCCCCCTCCTCAAGCAACATTGACATCCGGACTGGTATGCACATCATCATGCGAACGCTTCAGACCCTGTCCAGGAGGGCGAATTCGCCGCGATTCTCTCGCGCGTAACACGCGCGAGTGTTGCGTCCAGAGTCTACGCGTATAGAGCGTACGTACGCGCGAGTCGTATTTCCTTCTCTTTCTCTTTTATACGTACACTCGCTCTGAAATTCGCGCGAAATCTGGCGGCCCTAGTATCTCGACTCGCGCGCATTACGCGCGAGTCACGCGCGAGTTTATTAGTCGCGCGATGCTTGTGGACGCGATGTATTGGTGCCTAGTATCTTGCCTACCCGCGAGTGAATTCGCGCGAGTCGAATCGCGGCGAATTCGCCTTCCTGGACAGGGCCTCAACCACGCGGCGACGCGCGGCTTCTCGCGGTCATGTAAACTTAGCCTAATAGTTTCCAACAGTTTTCTAGATAGTCAGATAAGTGCTTCTTCTGTTCTTTTCGTATTTTTATTCAATAGATGTTAGAAAAATGGCTTCTGGAGATACAGTGCATAATATATAAAGCTGTTGTAACAATTGTACAGCTCGATTTCAACGAAATGTGCAACAACTTTACTTATAAAAGCATTGGCGTCCACAATAAAAGAATAATCGAAAAAAAATCACACCAAAGCCAGGTTTTTATGTCATTTACACCTATATTATTATTGAAAGTGCACTATTCTAACATAAAATACCTAGGAAACCTATTCACTCATTAAATAATCGCTCTTGTGAGATTTTAGGTCATTATGAGAGTCGTGTTTTGACTGTCGTATTTCCCAGTATTCCGGTTACGTAGAGTTTTGCTAATATTGCCACTGTAATCTAGAGATTATAAGGAATAAACTAACGTGCATTTCATTAATAAATGCCACAATTTGTGGTGGGCCTAATCCCCGAACAAAAAAAATTGTCTCCTTTGCCCTTGATTTTCGTTGGATATTTTGTGGTGGCATATAACGTCATTTTATTAATGTTTTTGATCTTTTTGTTCAGTCAGTGCCTGTGTGTTGTGATAATATTTTAAGGTAAATCTCATAAAGTTTTCCATGTTTTTTTCCATGCCATCGTTTAAAAAAAAAGTGTTGCACCTTTTTTAAATATTAAACATCAGTTCAGTCAATCAGAACCGGAGTTATTTTCCTGACTTAAAGATGACGATTCAATTCATGCACGAACCCAAACGTTTAGCAAAGCCATTTCTTATCAATTTATCAATCCCTACGTAATATATACCTTCCAAGAGCCCTATTTAATCTGTTCACTACTATGATCTCGAATCCATCTACAGCTTAATTGAATTCAGTGTTGGTGCTATTAAGTCCTACTTAAATGCTATGCCCAGGTCACACTCCGATTTAGTTGCTTGTCACTACGCAGGCCGTTAATTAAATCCAATGGCATATGTTCGACTAATTGTGGAAACGGCATAGGCCTCCGGGCATGCCGCGTCGATGCGTAAATGGCTTTTGGGCAATTCTGTGTCGAATTTTTTAGTAATAGTGACTAAAACAATTACCTACATGTTTTTTACATGTTTTCTAACTGAAAATATTTTGTACGAATTTTTAAGAGTCAATAGCTTAAAACTGTGTTGAACATTTGAAGCTAAACGTTTCTTTTTATGCTTTAGGGCTTTCTTTTTGGCTTTTATGCTTTAAACAACAAAGTCATATTTTTAAAGCTTGTATGATTCAAAATTCTTGGTAGAAAATACTCCTTACATATCCTACACATTGTCATTGGGTATAACACCTATAATATTATTGGCTATGGTCGTATCACCCTCCTACTGATCGTAGGGTAGCTTAAGTATGTTAGCAGCCATTACTTGACACTCCCACACACTCGATGGGTCTCAACGAGTACATTTCACAGATAGTTACCGTTCAGTAAGAGGTGCGCCCACAAATAAGCATTTAAGGGTCTTGTGGCTTATAAGGCGTGTCTGAAGAATTTCCACCAACAATTTCATATTACGAAAATTTAAACCAAGTATTAAACTAAACTTATAAAATAAAAGTCCCAACTAAATCCTTGGCTAAAGTTTCTAATGAATCTCCAAAATTAATGACACAGTTCTCACCAACACCTAAGTAGCTGGGTAGTTAGTGTAGTTACGTTCCAAAACTTTGAGGGTAGTAATTTCACGCGTGTGAGTTTCATATTACACGATCGTTTTTCCTTATGAGTTGCAAACTTGTGATATCATCACTAAGTTTGCCGAATTTACGCGAAACGAAGCTGCAGTAATGTTGTGTTGGGTTTTATCATACTTAGGCTGAAGTGGTTATCACATTGCACCGCTCTACACTACACGGAGCTCTGGACAACGTTTTTTGACTTCATGAAAAGCTTTTTAAAGAAATAAATTTTAATATCAAAAAAATTAATTCGGAAGCTAGTTGCTATCGATCAGATTATTGTTTTGCATTGCCACCGATATTCGAATTTTAAAATATTGTCTTGTTTTTAGTTTTTGAAGTCTGTATTTTTTTTCTATTTAGTGCCAAATTTTATTTTCTGAATGCCTACTCTAAATCTAGTTTAGTTATAGTTTGACGCTAAACTAAACATCATAACGTCGTCAGTATAAACCAGACAAATATACAATACAATAATGTTCATAAAATGAAAACTACAGGGCAAAACTATGTAAAATTTTGGTGGGACCAAATAGCAACTATTTTGCGTCCAACTTAATAAGAATGATCATAAATCTCAGCGTAATCGGTGTACACAAATAAAAAAATATCTTTTGTAGTGAGAACCTCTCTTCGAACTCGGAAAGTCGGTTAAAAATGAACACGTAGTACGTGTTCATTTTTGACCGACTTTTGGACCGCCGGAGCACTGCATTTTACCGCGGAGATGCTCCCCGGTATGATTACCGCCTAAAGAGTTTGCCGAAAGTGTTTCAGCTTTGACCTCAATTTCTCAAACAGTAAGCTTATTAGCGGCTACTTTTGATGCACATAGCGCTCTAAAATAAAAAAGAAACAGCTCCAATATTATAAAGGCTTCTAAACAAAGGCAATATCCTTTGTTTGATGATGAAACAGTCTGTGTAAGGTTTTACTCTGAAGAAGAATTGTAACGAGATGTTGAATGAAAACATGGCTGTGTTTTGAATATAAATTTTGTTGGAAATGTGAGTTTCTTTTGCTGGTAGTTTTTTTACTTACACTGTGGTGATATAAATACTAATTCGAAGATTATTATTAGATTGAATGAAGCGATGAGTCGAACAAACTGAACTGTAAACAAAGAAAAACCAATGAAGCACAAAAAATAAGGAAAATGTTTTCTTTCTAACACTTGAGAGGAAAGTGAAGTTGACACACCAAACAATAAAAGGCCGATATTCAATAACGTACGTTAAATCACTTAACCCTTTTTTATTGATGGAAAAACCTTCCACATTGCAGTTTCAACTCACAAAGAAGACTGATTCTCTTAAGCCAGTACCTAAGGCCGCTATAAAATAAAACGCTGAAAGATATACTCATGAAAGAAATTGGCTTTATTACATATAAACTGCGACTCACCCAGTAACAAGATCTTGTCATTCTTTATGTACGTTCAGACGGCAGAAGTCGTGAACGAAAGCTTTTTTATTAAAGATTAACATGACCTAAAAGAGTTATGTTTTATAGTTGGCTAATATTTTTTATTTTACGGTTATGTAATAAAGTTTGTATGGAAATTCTTAACCTTCATAAAAAAGAGGCGAGTTACGGGTCTCGCTATTTGTATAATTTTGTTGGGTAAGGTCGTACCAAGACCTGGCTGATAGTTCATTCATATTTTTAGGCTTATTTAGATGTAAGTCGGTTTACTCGAAGCTGTTGGGTGTATATTTTATCCCAAGTATCTTGACTATGGTGATTGCATATTTTAATTTAAATATATAGCGCCTTACTAATAATCGCTGAATAAAGTTAAGACAGGTTTATACGTCAAAAAATGTATGGTTACACAGGCTTTATTCATTGCATAACTTTACACAGTGATTATTAGTAAGGGCAATAATGTTTTAAAAACTGCCTGATAGTAAATATTTTATTTTGGGTTTATACAAAACTCTTTCAAAACAAATTAAATATTTCCTTTTCTTTTTTTTATATCATTAACCTTTTAACGACCAACCAATTCTATTGTGTCTCAAATCACGTGTGTTCTAAGGATTAATATTTTATGACACACTTATCGTAACAGGATCTAGAAATTTAGTTCAACTGCACTGCATATATCAATTTCGTGTAAACAAACTGATTTATGTAAAGCCTAAATCACGATGTCCTATTCTATGACTCAATTACAGACAAAATCACGTGCCAACAGAAAATGCCAAGTCAGTAATGTAATCACACTATCTACTATATTAATATCTCAAGTATCAAGATCGTGTACGATGGTCATGGTAGCCGCTTGAACTCCACTTGATACTTGCCTTGTTCGTTTATATCGCTTATTGTATTCTAACTACCTTTAGAACTGCCGTAAGTGGGGATTCTCACTGCGCGAGCGGAAGAATGTGTAACAAATGATCTTTTTTTTTTTGTTTATAAATGTGCTAAGTTATGCTAAGTTATTACGTAAATATTGATTTATAGGGCAATTAACTTTCGCCCCTGGCTCGACCATGAAGATGTTGTGCTTTCATCCAATATTTTACCCCTTTCAATCGTTTTGTAGTGGATACTCTTCACAAAGAACATACCTCCAATTTTCAAGATTGTAGGACTAGCGTATCTATTCTGTAAGTCAGTCAATTTACCATATTATATTATATTCATAAGAACCAAGATAAACGTTGCTAATCACGTGCCTCAGCTAAGTTATTTTGCTATCACCTTCGCACAACTACCAAATTACGATGGCAAGATAAAGACGCAGAAGTTTAGGATCTTTCAAATGGGAATTGATCTTCAGTTGATAAAATATTTAAAAACTACACAATTTGAGAATATAATAGGGAACACAGATAGCACCAATGATTTTAATTTTGTGCTTACTGCGCGTGAAGCATCATAATTATGCATAACATGATAATGTTTATGTTAATTATACTTTACTGTACCGTGTGTGAATGTAAATTGGTTGCTCATTACATTATATATCCATAAGTCCTATACGAGTATCTTCACTGGTTTATGCTGTGTAAACAAGAAAGATCAACCTCATTTTTGTTTACATTCTTAACAACAACCTCTTTACATTACATTAGCTTCATTTTCATTTGTGAACTCAATATTGTATGATTTACAAAACCAAATAAAGTTCGGTCGATATGATTACAATCAATTACCAAAGTCGAATTAACTGTTACGATAGACAAGTTAATTATAAATCAATTTGCTTCTATTATCGATTTCGAGTTTTTAAAATAACCGATGATTGTTCAGTGAAACTATCCCTTTACGTTGACGGTGGCTTCACAATGTTATCGCTTGTCATCTTCGATAAATGACACTGGCGTGCAAGTTGTTGATTTTACGTCATTTTTTATGCCATTAACTATTAGATTTGTTAAAACGTTGATTGATTGGACGCGCGTTCTAGTAATTTGTACCTGTACACGTAAATGGCGGTTGAAATGGAACTTATTTTTATTTTAGTTCCGCGGTGACGTGTTAGTTCTTATATGGTTTCGAGTTGTCTAGTCATATTTGTGTAATAAGAGTTAATTGGTCAGAAGTTATAATAACAGGTTAGGGTAAAGTTCTAGTATTAATTATAGACATAAGATTGCATTGAATCTTAAAGCAGTAGTCAGCTAGAACCAGAGATTCATAGACACATCAAATAAGATATTATATACTTTAGATTGTTATTCAAATATAAATAACTCTAAAGCTCAATTCACACCGCCTCGGAATAAAATCGAGCGGAATAATTGTGACGTATGAATTCGTAGTACGCACAGCATTTTCCGCCGATATACTCCAAAATCCAAGAGAATTCGGTTAAAGACGGCGAATCTATAAGAATTCGTCGGAATATAATTATGTGCGATTTGCGAAAAGAACTTTCTGGATATTATTGTCTTAAGACATTGTTTACATTGTACGTTAAACAATGTACATTAAGTTCATTATTCTATCTAAGTACACTAAATTATATTTCAATGAATTCCACAGCAGTGTAAATTAAGCCTTATTTATACGTGTAATTACGGGAAAGATAAAGATTACGTAATGTATTTTAGCATTAATAGTTAGAATCATTTAAATACCCTGGACGAGTAGCCTAGCCGCAGGGTTTACAACTAAGAATAAAATTATTTAATGATTGGACATTAGATAAATATACTTAATTATCTAAGATGTTACCTCCATTATCGTTAAATGCAAAAAAAAATATTTGATATGAAGTTTTCTCAAATAACTTGCATCGATAATTTTATCGATTCATTTGTGCTGATTCTCTTGTTCACAAACTTCACTTGGTTAAAGTTTATTTATTTATTTATTTATTTATTTACACTTTATGCACAAAATTCATGTACAGAGGCGGACTTAATGCCTTAGGCATTCTCTACCAGTCAACCATCGGTAGTGCAGAGATATGATGGCAGGTGCAAATATAAAGTAAAAAACAGATGTTAATTATTTCAAAAATTACAAATCAATAAAAATACATATATACGTACTAAAATAAATAAGCAAATATATATTATGCAAATAAATATATATATAATATATAAAATAAATAAATAAATATATATATATATATATATATATATTTCAAGAAAGATGGTTATGAGAGTACTCTACCTAATTGAGCTGTAAATGAGCCTTGAGTTTAGTCGCCGTCCTGATATCAAGAGGAAGGAAAGTTTCCATTATGACCCGTCGAATCCGGGGGTGGTTGTGGGGGGGTTGGGGGAAGCCCCCCCATACCACTCCCAACTTTAGGAGCCCCATGGTTACGGAGATATCGATGATCAAAGTTTGAGGTTATTTACGTCAATTTTGAGGTTAAGTTAGGATTTTTTCGAGTAAAATTAATTATTTTTCACTCTAATGTCTAAAAAAGATAACTCGACGGAGCCCCGCTTCGCGGGGCTCCTACTTCTGGGTGGTTTAAAAAAAAATAACCACGAAGGAGGTGGCGGGGTCGGAGTGAGCGAGCGAAGCGAGCGAACAGACCCCGCCACCTCCTTCGTGGTTATTTTTTTTCCTTCTTCGTGGTTATTTTCCTCCTTCTAACCTAACCTGTCCGAGTCGGGGCGCCCTAAAATTTTGATCGATCGCTCTCGGATTGACGATCCTTATTAGTTTTCAAAATATAATTGTATTAAAGACATGATAAAATTGAACGAAATACCCCTCCGCCGTGAACGAAACGTAAAACGTCAAATTTGACATTTACTTTGACAATTTATCTAACCTAAAAATGGCGTATTATTTTTCATTTTGTATGGAAATATGAAAACTTCAAAAAAAAAATTCTCGTAAACCGTGAGTCTCCTAAACTCAAAACTACGTGAAAAAGCCTTCAGTTAGTGAGTACTATCTACAAATAAAATATGAACTTCCAACTCGACGGGTCATAATGGAAACTTTAGCCCTTCACTTAATTTCAGTTAAGTAGATACAAGACATTTCTGTTTCGATTTCATTAAGAAAAGGACATATGAGACATACTAGCTTCTGCCCGCGGCTTCGCTCGCGTTAGAAAGAGACGAAAAGTAGCCTATGTTACTATCCATCCCTTCAACTGTCTCCACTTAAAATATCACGTCATTTCGTCGCTCCGTTTTGCCGCGAAAGAAAGACAAACATACACAGACCAGACAGACACACTTTCCCATTTATAATATTAGTATGGATTAATCAATTTCCGTCAAGTTAGCCAGCGCCTGAAGTAAATTGATCTATTTTTAGTGAGCATGTTTTTAATTTGACAGAAGTACTTATAAACAAATATTTTATCTTCTGTACTTTTCTTAATGAAATGGAAAGGAAAAGGTACGCTAAACTTTAATTTAGTTTAGTTTATGAAGTAGGAAATCGGCACCATTGTGTAATTATCAAGCGGATTTCAATCGGTTTATATTTTCTAGATGATAAAAAGCTGTATACTAAATTACACAAATATAAGTCTCTAATAGTCATAAACGTTTTATCAGTCGCTCAAATCACACTACACATTGCAATACCAGATCAACACAGTACCTGCTTAAGTAATTAAGGACACTTACAAACGATCCGTCTCGTTGCGCACGAGTCAATATGACGTCATACAGAGCTTTGCAGAAATCAAATGCCAGTAGTACAAGTCACGCGTTATGACCAGCCTGATTGATCTGCAAGGTCGGGATGTGTTGTTTTCAATGCCTTCTGCTGGCCAATCGCTTTCACTTGAAGTCACGATTTAAATGTTTTGTTGGTTTACTTGTCTCAAGTATTTGGGTAATTTGGCAATGTAATGCGTGTGAGAGAATGGCGTGTGGTTTATTCATTGACGTATCAAAGCATTACTCAAAATACTGCGGTTAGGGTCGTGAAATTGTGGTCCTTTTAATACTGTTGTTAAGGACTAAAAAGGGTTTTGGGGACTTCGGCCTCTAAGGACGAAAACTAATGGATAAAAGCTCGTATCAAAATCTTTCCTAGTTTCCTCTTTAAGGCATATCGGCGCGATGCCGCTGGGAACAGTTAGCTTTTGTAGTTTTTTATAATCTGTATATTTTGCCGATGAGAAGGCCATAACTTAAAAAGCAAGATGTTGGGTTCACAAAGTATACTTACCTTACTTATTTCTAAAATTTGTATTTGATCAACAAAATTACTTACAGGAGAAAACCGTTCATAAATTGAAAAAGTAATTTAGTTAAACTTTATTAGATTCCTTGTGGGAAATACTTTTTAAATTTCAAAACGCCATTCGGTTTCGCGAAATTGTTGGCACGTTGTAAAATTGCGTTCAGAAAATAGAAACAACCGAATTTGATATTGTTTCTCCTTGTTCGTTCATATTAATTTTGCCTCAAATTGCTTCGCCCAGTGGGAGGAATCGGGAATCTAATTAACTTTCAATCTCAGGCATTAAACTCGAGTTTGTTTTGAATTGCCGTCTGTCTTTGTGTGTGTTACCGTGTATTTTAATTGGGAACATTTTGCGTCGATTCTGACTGGGGTTTGAATGCGATGGAGTAGATAATTAGAAAACAACAAGCAAGGGGAAAGCGTAGCAGAAGATGATTTGTCGGGGGGTTCGACGCGAATCTGTTTGCACTGATCGGTAGATTTTGAAATAATACAGAATGTATTTGAGGCTTTATGTTAGAAATATATCCAATGGTAATACCATTTGTTTGTACAATATTATCTTCTGTAGATATTACTTTCTATTCAATTAAAGCATAGAATAGAAAAACTCCTTTATTCATAGAAAGATGTTACGACTACCGCGTCTGCTCTATGCGGATTTGCGATTCGCAGTCGTGTAGTAATAAATAAGTCTAGATTTCCAGACGATTTTTTTCTTCACTGATGTCAGTGATGTCTAAGATAAACTTAGAAAGTACTTGAACTTGCACAACCTTATGTAAGGTAGGGAGGCACCTTAACGCGACCACGGCAAATTTCAACGAAAAATAAACTTTTTTTCAGTACATAAAATTCACAATCGCACTTGAAAACTTTGATCGTCATAAACAAAAGCCATAAAACCGTTGAATTAGATTTATAGCTGCAAACACACAGCGTTCGATACATTGGTAGATCGAATGCGACACGATTCAATTAGCAACTGTACAGCCAAAATAATCTATTCAGACCGTGGACTTCTCTGTTTGATTGGGCTAACACACGTGTGTTTGTCGTACTAGTTTAGAATTCACTTTGTTTAGACTATCGGTGGAATTAACTGGGAAGCGTCGATATCCATGGGGAAGGTTCACGGCTAAGTTTTATGGAGGCTGGAGACGGGGACGTGCCTTTACTACTAGAAAGCCCGACTTGAACTAATGATATTGAAACATGAGCCTATCAATAAACAAATGCAGGCCACACGGCACATGTTTTGAAAAGGACGGATTTTCAATTGCACTTGAAGTTTGTAAGGATGGTTGGAGGGATATTTTATTCTTTAAGAATGTATGTTTTTTTTTCATTGTAGGGATTTTAGTAGGTGTTCGGTTAAATATTAGTTCACATATTTTTTTCAATATTATTATGTCATTTATTTACTGTGTTAACAATATATATACCCTTACACACACCAGGCTTTCACGTAAATTGTAACTAAATATTGTAGTGGCTGAATTTTGTTAAAACTGCCATAATAATGCTTATACGCTCACGCTGTGACCCGCAGAAACGAAGCTAACTAAAGACCTAACGCAGCTAAAACCGCAACAAAAAACAGTATTAAAATAATTCTTACTAAAAAAATGCAAAAAAACCGAACCTACAAAATTGTTCAACAAAACACAAACTCATAATCTATAAAATTTTATTTTCGATGCGTATACTAGATTTGCAAGCAGTGAAAGGATTTATGCAATACTTGTGTAACAGCTACCAGGCGCATATGAACTGTGCAGAGATGAACGTTTACATACTTTTTGCACTTTGCTATGTAACTTTCTAAACAAACATGTGAGATGACTCGTTATAACATAGTGTTTGAGAATGATGGATTAGTTACGAAGTAGGTTCCTCTTTTTTGTGTTCACTCGTCGTATTTTTTCTCTTGAAAGCACTTACCTAATGATTGAATCTTGCAAGTGGTAGGCGGGTGCTTATGTTCTCCGTAACGGGATTAATGGCATAATTAATTATGTGTTCTGTCTAAAGTCGATTTGTAAAATATAGACTTTATTGATTTTAATATATGTTGGCTTAGTGGTAAATTTTGGTTGATACTTAAATATTATTTATTGATTATACTCATGATAAAAAAATGACTTTCCAAAGATTTTCTTGCGGCTATTTTTTTATAAAGTGTATAGACTCATTATTTTGACGTAACTAACCAATTTTTTAACTATGTATAATTAATTTACTTTTATTATAAAACCAGCAGCGTATACAAATTAAATACATATAACAGCAGTTGTTTGAAATATACAAAATTAACCTTCTTTGGAAATAATGTTTGTTATCACGAGTCTAATTATGAATTTAAGCATCGGCCACTCATTACCAGTAACTCTACGTACTCTTTTTAGCTTAGTAAAGGTGAACGCAGACTTGGCCGCACCGCACGCGCCGCAGTCCCCGCAGTCATCGCAATTTCGTTGTTGTCGTTTCAGGGTCTGCGGCAACTGCGACGCGGGTAGGTGTGCGAGGTAGCATAGAACTTCATACAAAGAATTCGAATGCGAAGACTGCGGCGCGTGCGGTGCGGCCAAGTCTGCGTTCACCTTAAAGCCCGGTTTCCACCGCGAGCGGAACGGACCCATTAATGACTTCGTTCGCAAGCGCAAACTGCAAATAACAAATAGTCAAACAAATAAACAACAAATAGTCAAATAATAATTAATAATAAATACATTAATAAACAATTATGTATTAAGAATTATAATTTTGTTGGTGGAAATACAAGTATGCAGTTTGTGCTTGCAAACAAAGTCATTAATGGGGCCGTTCCGCTCGCGGTGGAAACCGGGCTTAACAGTCTGTAAACTTGGTGCTCGTTGTGCTAAACTTTGTTTGCCTTCCAATCTGCTCTATATCTTACAGTTATCTAGTTGCAAGACATTTTAGCTTTTATTTTCACACCCAGTTGGATTTCATACAGTGGGACTTCGCAAACTTGTTTTGTCTCAGCAAAACTATTGGGAGTACAATTCTATAGAAGCGATTTTAAAGTTTTCCGAATGGTTTGTACTGCGCATTGTTACAGTTAGAAATTTTTAATCACTAGTCCTTGAGATTTTACCGGGGGTTTGCTGGGTCGGCTCTTGTA